>APFE031620709.1:172835-199951 GCA_000404065.3 Pinus taeda
GTAATTTCTAAACTCTTTTGTAATTCAAAGTTATATATTTAAAAACAATAAATCGAAAAGCTTAATTCGATAGATAAAAATAAATAAGTAAAAAAGATTGTTCAAAAGAATTCAATTTATCAGGGATATTCATTTTACAATAAAACATTAAAAGTAAAAAAAAAAAAAATTATTATACCAAAATCAAAATGATGAAGATAAAATTCATTAAATAGTAAAATCTAAAAACTTGGGATCTCAATTGAACAACATATGTATGAAAAAATTGTTTGAAACATACGCATTATAATTAATCCTAAATACAACTCATATCTCCACAAATTGATCATAGAAGAAAATGTTTACAATGTAATCATGTTTATGAACCAAAACATATCCCATCTGAAGACATCCTCTCTACATTTTTTTGCAAAACAAAACATGGAATGTTATTTCAATGAATAAGACATGAAAATGGAGAAAGTTAAAGATGGAACAAACCCTACAAACTTTTCTCTCATACCCAAAGAGAAATTCCTCAAACTTTGGTGGCATTCTTTCAATATCCTTCCACATTGTTAAGTTACAATATATCATAAAACTTAAGAGTTACAGATAGATTAAAAATTAGGGTAGTCATATGAATTAAATATTTAGCAAATGCCAATAGCCATGATGATGATGAATGTTCACTAAGACTGATATGGTCTATTGGACCTTAAGAAAGAAACAATTAATTGGGATTATTTAAAATTTTATTCATGTGATCAAAAAGGAGGGAGAGAAACGTTCCAAAGTTACTGTAGTTTTGTTGATTGAACAAGTCGAGGAGGTTGGTAGGGGGGAAAATGTTTTGGAAATTAGAGCCGATGTGAGTAAGGGTCTGACAAAAGTTTTTTTCATCTTCAACTGTCTTAGTATCAGAAAGGAGGCATATTCTCTCATCCCGGGTATCTTGGGAGTAGACCAACATCTCTTTTATGATCGTCATTAATAATAATAATATTCTTTTTACCATCATCATTAATAATAATAATAATAATAAAATAAAGTTATAATTTAGTTTATTCTCATGATTTTTTACTTTAACAACTCCAGATGTATAATGAAGTAAGTGTTTTGATGCTTATTATGGATTAATGCCTATCTGTATTTACCAACCATTTGATCTATATAGCTACCCTACTTAAATTAATGTTGTCGTCAATGCTAGAAGCTTAAAAGAAACATAGTTCCCATATAGAAGATAAAAAGAAAATCAAGAAAGAGGTTGAAGCCAAAAAGAAATAAAAAACAAAGAAGAAATTTGAGGAAAACATTGAAATTAAGAGAGAAAGTTGAAATTGAAGTGGAAAAAGACAGAAAAAGCTAAGAAAAACAAGAAGCTAAACTAAAAAAATAAAGTAAATATAGGAACTAGTAAAAAATAACTTGAAGATAAAGTTAGTGTAGAGCAAAATAAAAGAAAAATAAAGATGATACTCAAGTTGAAAGGATAAGACAATAATGCGAATAATTAGCAAAGAAGACCAATGCCATTGAAGATAAAGTTAGTGTAGAGCAAAATAAAAGAAAAATAAAGATGATACTCAAGTTGAAAGGATAAGACAATAATGCGAATAATTAGCAAAGAAGACCAATGCCAATGAGTTCAATAGGTAGCATTGATACTCTTCACCACTCAAACAAGTCTTCACTACTCAAACATGTGCGGCTAACTTGGGTCCAAGCATGGTATGTAGGTAGTGATGGTTCTATTCCAAAACTAGTTAATGAAGTGTGCGGCTAACCTGGGTCCAAGCATGGTATGTAGGTAGTGATGGTTCTATTCCAAAACTAGTTAATGAAGTTGTAAATTTGGAATTGCTTATATTTGATAAGCACATGAAGCTAGTAATAAGGTAGAGGCACAAATATATGGGAATTTTTTTGGACTATAAAATATGCTCATTAATGAGACCATGGTGATGAACATAAAAATGTTGATTTTCTATTATTATTATTATTATTACTAGTTTATCCACTTTATAAAGCTAATGTGCATAGGGCTATTGACATTGAGAAAAAGATATAAGATTAGGAGAGAGAAATCACATTGCTAGAATATTAGTTCAACTATTACAAATCTAGCAAATATCAAGCTTTTGATTTCATTGATTATGCTTTTAGGGTGTAAACTGGATTAAACACTATAGAAAGATAATTTTGTGATAGTACACCATCTACAAGTTCAAGGCTTGTCATGACCCTATCCAAGCATGGAAGCTTGCTTATCAACAATATTAGTTATAGTTTGAAAAAGTTAAAGATTGGTAATCCTCCATAGAAAAAATCTCTCATATGAAGTTCCTATTTTCACTTCAAAAGCCCCAAAAGAAATGAATTTCGACCTAATATACTAGAAGTAGATATCACATAATTCCCTCAAGGGGATTACACATGAAATAATAGACTTTTCTATGATGTTATAGGTCATAGAAAACATGGAAAACCATTGCTATTTACCCTCTTTTGGACTCAAAAGATAATTTCTTTACATAAGCACAAGTATGTAAGGACATGGAGGAATGACATGGAGGATTGTATTAGCACTAGGAGGAAAGGTAATATATCACTCTTTGAGTTTGATTAAGAAAATTTCCAAAGGTTTATGAAAACCCCCACTAAGGACTTAATATTGATCAAGACTTTATGGTCTAAGTTGGAGAAATTTTACAAAAGAATAAAGAAAATTATTACAACATATGAAGCTCTTAATAAAAAATTTGAGGCATGGAAAACTTATATAATAAAATGGAGAAAACAAAGAGAAGGAGCTCTATTGAGCAAATGGAACATTCTCGTAAAGGAGGGTATTCAAACAACTTAGGGAAGGAGGGGATGTGGTGGAAGAGACTTGAGTAGGCAAGAGGAATTGAATATTGAATGAGAGAAAATGATAGTTTGATTGGGGTTGTGGCCATGTTCCAACACTAGTTGATGAAGTTGTAGATTTGGAATTATTTATTTTCGATAAGAAAATGAAGCAAGTAATAAGGTAGGACCACAAATGTAGGAGAATTTAATTGGATTACAAAATGGTGATCACTACTAAGATCATGGTGATGGAGGTGGTAGAAGAGATCTGAGTAGGCAAGAGGAATCAAACTCTCTAATGGGAGAAAATGATAGTTTGATGGGAGAACCCAACAACTAGGAAGGATATTTTCCTTGAGTATGAGCAATATGACTTAATTAACATGTCTATAGCCATAACCATAGCACTATAATCAACTATTTATTTTCAAACTTTTTCCCATATGTATCTAGTCTTTTAGGTTTTTGTGTTTATTCAAATGTTAACTTTCATGCTAAGGATATGACTCGTGATATAGTTGGTGCTATGTTTCTTCCCTCGGCTCCATTAGATTTTCCTAGGAATTATTTTGCATTTTTCATATTAGAGTAACTACATTTAATTAATTGCACTTCATAAAGGTATAAATGGTGGGTTGGGCCACCTTTGGTAAAACCCTAAAATTGTAAAGATTATCAAGTTAAAGTTCGAATATATTCCTTATTCAAAACAATGCAAGGTCTAATTGAAACCTTTCGCTAGAAAGAACCCCCACTAATTGCATAGGGTCATGAAACCCTATCAACGCAACTCAGGTTTGTAATTCAACTATGTAAGTCTTGAAGGTCAACTTTTGACATATAATTTGTGATCAAATTTGAATATTGCATGTTTCTCTTTTGAATCATTGCTTTGAACTGATTGTAATAATGTATAAACTTCACACACTTGTACTTCCTCTCAACTAAAACCCTCATAACACAAATTAGGTATGTGAAATCTATATGGTGGCTTGTGTAGAGTATTTATATTACATACAATGGCATCTACTCTCTCTAACTAGTGACAAATAAAAAATGTTTTCTCATGTTTTTGTATAAATATAAATTTAAAAAGACTTAAATATTTAATAACATGAGCTTACCAAGTGAACTCCCATTAAGACTTTCTTATACCCATATTTATTCTCATTTTACTAATAATTTTTCCTTATATCTATATTTACTTCCCTCTTATGTGTTGTTGTTCTTATGCAATTATACATTACTTCAAATTAAATAACATGTAAATCAAGATCCATGCTATCCAACAGGAAATGTCTGATTTTTTTAATAACGTATTTTTATCTTTACTATGGACATGTAGATTGAAACTTATTCAATTATACATTACTTCAAATTAAATAACATGTAAATCAAGATCCATGCTATCCAACAGGAAATATCTGATTTTTTTAATAACGTATTTTTATCTTTACTAGAGACATGTAGATTGGTTAGTTTCAACGGAGTTTAATCCTCACAAATATTTATGTTTAAATCTCCGGGAAAGATTAAAAATAAAAACCACTTTAGAGAAATTAAACTCTATAAAAAGACCAAACACAATAAAATTTCATACAATCCTATAACATCCCACTATGGAGTTTTCCATATCAAACTTAACACCATAGTTAGCTCTGGGAAGAAGCCTTTGAAGAGTTAGAAGAGAATAATTAGATGAAGTTGTTGGCTCATTTGCATTTAGGAGGCAACCCTGGGGTAACATGTTGTTTCTGCACACTGAGAAGGAGAATAATTAGATGAAGTTGTTGGCTTATTTGCATTTAGTAGGCAACCCTGGGGTAACGTGTTGTCTCTGCACAGTAAACTTAAATCATATACTTCTTTCGCACCCTTTGAAGCCACTCCTCTTGGTCAGAATTCAAAGCTTCCTCTGTGCGGAATTAAAATAAATAGCTGTATTTAGGTTGGTTTTGAGTCCAAAGCTTCCTCTTTCTCTGTCAGTGAGAGAGTGTAGGTTTCCACTCTTTCTCTGTTAGTGAGAGAGTGTAGATTTCCACTCTTTCTCTATGTTAGTGAGAGTAACAGAGAATTAGTGAGAGAGTGTAGATTTCCCCTCTTTCTCTCTGTTAGTAAGAGTAAGAGAGAAAGAGTGTAGATTTCCACAGTTTTCTCTCTTCCTCGGTTAGTGAAGAGAATGCAGAATTCCACAGTTTCTCTCTTCCTCTGTTAGTGAGAAAGTGTAGATTTCCACAGTTTTCTCCATTACTAAAGTATCAAATTTCACTACATAAGGAGACGAGATCAATTATCCACCTTACAAAATAAGTAATAAGTTATCAAATTTTGACTACAGAAGGAGACGAGATCAATTAGGTATCAAATTTTGACTACAGAAGGAGACGAGATCAATTATCCACATTACAAAATATATTTCAAAAACTATAGCGGAAGTAAATGGATATATACCAACTCGGCCTAAGGTATCGGAGCTTCCAGATTTGGTTTATGAGATCACGTGAATCAATTTTCAATTACGAAATCACCCCAGAACAACGGTGTCCTTATCCATTTAAAAATATTGAAAATCGTAATATAAAGGACATTGATAATATTTAGGGAACAAAATAATTAGTTCCCTGGACTATTACAGTTCTGGATACATTCATGTATGTACTAGGAAAACAATGAAATAATGGAACTTATACAGCAGATTAAGTACACAGAAATGTATGTATAGGGAAAACAATGAAAGAATGGAGTTCGTAGAGCAGAATTGAAGGAACAAAAGAATGGTTGGAAGGGCAGGGTATCTAGAATTCATCAATCAGACTATGGAGTTGATTTCTTGAGGGCACATTAATTCATCAATCAGACTATGGAGTTGACTTGTTGAGGGTTCATTTGCATTCAGCGGGCACCCCCTGGGGAAACCTCTTGGTGTCAGCACAGTAATCATAGATCATATAGTTATTTCGCACCCACTGGAGCTTCTGCTCTTGGTTGGAATCCAAATCTTCCTCTGCAGCGAGATTAGAAATAGCTGCAGCATTGAAGTTGCGGAAGGATGCAACAAAAGGGGCTTTACTCCAGTCTGTCTTGACAAGTCCACCTCTAGTCGCCCAATCATCTGCATTCCAAAGGCTTGAATAGATTCTCATTGCTTGGCTCGTAGGATAGTGATAATTGCTATCCACTTTACCCAACTCTGTCTCCCTGTTCTTAAACACTCGCACAGGAGTCTCGTCTACAGAAAATCTGAATAACAAACATACATTCATATTTCTGTTAGATTCAGAAATTGTATTGTACTCTATTGAATGGATGAATGAGCGAAGAGGTTTAGAATACAAACATGATTTGGTTGGATGTCCAGAGCACGGAGTAAGTGTGGAAATCCAAGGTTGGGTCGAACCACAAGTAAAATTGTTGCTCACGATTGCCAAGGCCTTGAGCGAAGACGTTAGTGTGCATAATATAAGGATCTCCAGAGAGATTGCCCAGAAATTCAAAATCTATTTCGTCATGTTTGGGGCCTTGCGAGGATAGCTGCAAGGGGGCATAACAAAGACATGTTAGCACAGCATAGGACAAGATATTGTCATTCAGAGTACTAATCTGTTGAAGCGGGGGCAGAGTGACAAGAAAACATACATAATAGGCAGTGACTGTGCCTGCAGAGTTGCCAGGAACCAACTTGATTTGCATATCAATCTTGGCAAACAGATGCTCCTCTTTGGATTGAAACCCACAACCTGTCATAAAAAACGGAAGGAATAAGATGTCTAATAACGTATAAGTGTACATGAAAATGAAATAGTAGCAGAGCATGTTGGCATGAAAATTACATTTACCAAATATTACCTGAAGTTCGATCCAGAGTCAACTGTAATTGTTGGCCATTGTCGAGGATTTTAGCACGATCATTGCCCCATGTAATGCCGACATCATTGTAGAAATTTGCAGAGACAGTTAGGAGAAGTCTGGATGAGATTAACAATAAAAGCAAGAGGAGGGGCGTTCCCATTTCCAATGAATTCAAAAATATAGATGCAAGGACCGAGTAATGCAGGGAGGATATGAAGGAAAAGGAACAGAATAGCCCGAGATGCCTGCGTTAAAATAGAATATTGGAATGAACGAGTCAATTAACAACTCGTAGGTCGAAATTGCTGTGGGAGAGAGATGTGCTGGGAGTGATGGCTGATTTGGGTTATATATATATAAAACATAAATAGCAGTGGGCATATATCATCTCATCCGCGTGGGCGAGGAAATATGATGGAAACAACGGCGAGAGGTATCAGCGGCTGCCAGCCAAAAACATAATGAATAATCTAAGGGCATCGTGGCAGCCAAAGTTTTTCACACCGCGTTCCAACCTTACTGGATTGCTTTGACCTCCGCGTGGGGCATATTCGAACGTGACAATTAAATGGATTTAAGAGCTGAGAAGAAAGCAGCGGAGTTGATTCAGAGCTCCGGGTGGCTACAAAATCCAACTGGCAATTCAACTATCCGTACAATTTCTACATGGAAATACACTATCGCTGCGTCTACTTACTCCAACGCGCTTTGCTTTCAGGTAACCGCATTTACTGCTCTTGATATCTTTATTCGATTCGGTGAAGTATAATCGAGACTTTACAAGAAACTGAATTTAGCGCCTTTCTAATAATATCATGTCTTATTGTACCGACTCCTAATAACGATACATCGAAGTTTCCTTTCATATAATTAAATTTTCTTCGAAACATTTACGGTTTAATAAAGTTCCAATTACTGTCCAAGTCGAGCGAGCCAACTGGAGTAGGTGCATCGAGTGCTTCGCTTTAAACATCAGAACCAAATACTTTCACTTTAGAATATATATAAAATCAATTGTTAAATATTGTTTTAAACTATAATAAGAGATAGCCAAAAGAGAACCAAGTACTTTGTATTTTGGAATACATAATTAAATATCTATAAATTAATTATAAAACGTCAAAATTTAACAATAAAATAATAAGAAGAAATGAAGTAGTAATTGTTTATATTAAAATACAAAAGAAAATGCTTTCTTGGTATAAAAAGATATAAAACGAAATGGTTTAAATTAAAATTGTGAAAAAATAAAAGAAAATGATTTATTTGTAATTACGGTTGAGGAGAAGAAAAGCTTGCTAAAAAAGTTAAGAGTAAGGAATTTGCTTAAAATTTGATATATATTAGAAATTAAAACTAGTTATTGCTTTTAAAAGTGCAAAGGTACATCACATGAATAGAAGATTTGGTGTAAGGCTCCATCTTAGGGTCTTTAGGGTCTTCTAACATATTTATATTCTCTAGGAATTAAATGCAATAAAAGACAATAATTTATTTTTTATAAGACATTTAAACAATGATAGTTTAACATTTACATTCTAATCCCTACAATTTTAATAATGAACATTTCATTTCAATAACTTACACGAGTAATCTATGCATAGAGGAATACCTGCACTGATGGCCCAGTGGAGATGCCCTTGAGCCATTGCTCCTGCTGAAACGCTCCTCTTGACTACCACTGGATTTACCTCCCAGCCAACTAGGAAATAATTTCTAGCCCAGGGACTTCCACAGGGTCCCTAACCCTCTGAGCCCAAGTCCAACCAGATGTAGTGTATCCAAGATAAATAATCCAAACCAAGACAAACAATACTTCCTCCAAACTCCAAGCTCAAGAAACCTCCATAGGTTCCCTAAGCTCTCCCAAAATCACAGCCAATCCAAAACTAAAAGTAAGACCTAGCATCCCCCTTTTTCTCCTTTCTCCTCCCCCTTTTATGCCCTTCCTCCCTTCTCTGCCTCAACCACCTCTCATTAATGTTATAACTTCTCCATCATCCTTACAGTTGACTTCTCTTCTCCCAAATAAATCTGGGAGTACATTTGAGAATGTGATATGAATATAAAGTTGAGTAATTAATGGGAGATGACCATGTCTTTTCCCAAGTAAATGTGAGAGTACATTTTGGGGATGAGAGATAAATATATAAATTGGTAATTAGTGGGAAAGGACCATGTCTTCTCCCAAGTAAATGTGATAGTACATTTTGGGGATGTGAAATGAATATTTAAATTGGAATAAGGGAAGGAGACCATATCCTATCCAAAATAAATTTTGAGAGTACCAGTTAGTAATTTGAATAATAACAATAATAAATTTTACATCAGTAAATAAAATTTACAGTTTCTCAAATGAAGGTATTCACCAATATTTCTCAATATTTTCAGATAATGTAAACATTAACAAAATTTGCATGATAAGATTAAGTGGGGCACTACATACACCCCTCCTTCAGAAAACTTTGTCCCGAAGTTAGAGTGAAAATATACAAGGAGTTCGAAGGCATAACAAAATAGAGAGAGTTATAGTAGTAAAATTGATAAGTCAGACAATGAAATTACTTCCCACAAGAGTCTCAAACTGATCTATATCCTCCTATCCATCATGACCTACTTCCGTTCCCGCCCTATCTGTCCTCTGCTGCTTTATACGGTGGCATCGATTATACCAATCTAACCACTGATAAAACAAACATGGTGGAAGCATTGACTACATCGACCTAACTTTCCTAGCAGGAAACTAGCAATCATCCTCACACATCTAGGGGAGCGTGTCCACCACTGCTCTCCCACGATTCCAGGTTTCAGAGGATAAACGGTGGGAAATGCCTACACCCCTCCTTACAACTAGGGTCAACACCCTAATACTGAACACACTACAGTGCTGGTTGGACTTGTCATCGAATAATCCAATCAGGTAGTCTTGCCACCTGTAATTTATATTTTACCTGTGTCATAAGAGTGTATATCAAGTAGATACCAAATGTAATAGAACAATGTACATCATACCTTTCCTCATTGGTCGTCTCGACCTTCCCCAATGGAATAGTAGATCTTGGTTATCATATGGTTCTTTCAAATATGTGATTTAGTTCTCATCCATGCATATATATAACCACAAAATAGATATAGATACATGACCTTAAACATCATGTTTATTAAGTCGAGTATCCACATGTCAATTTTTGTTGTTCACACTGGAAATAAATCTTGCATTAAATAAATCATAATTTCACTGAGTCATTAATTAGATAAAGCATATCTACTTAAGCCCTATACGATGCAACAATAACTCTGACAAGTCATGCACTAGATAAATTGTAACCAAGTAAGTCATACATTTGGTCATACATTCAACATTTCCATAATCAATACCAAATCCATCAATTGATTTTCACGTGTCCAACCAAATGTATATAATGTTCATAAATAACAACATCGAACTGCAAAATAGAACCTTAACATAGGTAGCTATCTACGTCAAAATGGGCATCATAAACGCTCATGTGACATCCTTGTGGAAACCCTCGATAACAATTAGAGTTGAAACAGATTCAACTGTCTGTCATGGAAAATAGCATTTGAACCCAGAGATGCTATAAGGTGGTAAGCAACGGATTAGTGTACTATCAATTCCACTAGAAGGTGCCAGAATAAGTTTCATGCATATAATTTCTTTAATACCTCAGAGAATATAAAAGTCCCACTCTTCCAATTCGTTGGTTATTCAACTTCCAAACCAATTAGTTAACTTGAAAATAAAAGACTCAAAACTTCAGAAACTGTTTCCAACATGATTTTCACACTTTATTTTTTTTTGTAAATTGAGAGAAATTTCCTCTAAATGTCAAAGGTTCAAATTTATTATATATTTAATCATTGTTTACTAGTACTAAAACAATTTCATGATATATATTGCAGCTCACAATATGACCAGACAAATGAGAAATAAATAAACAAATGGAATAATTGCCTTTGCCCTACTGCTATTAGTATTTCCCCTCTAAATGGCACCACATCTCTAAAGATGCCTACTCCTTTCACAAGTGGCTAGTGACCACAAAAGTTGCGAAGAAAGTTGAGGGTCCTTTTATCCAACACTAGAGACACATTATTTTTCACGAAATTTTTTTTCAACACTAGAATAATGGTAAAAGTGTATTCTAATATTTTCACTGGTCTTTTATTGACTAAATAAGCTTCCATTCTAAAATCCCAAATTCTCTACGAATTGATCTTCTCATTTAATTTAAGATCATTAAGAACAACTATCACAGTAAGCCTTACACAAGTCCATGGTATTCAATCTATGTTTTCACTAGATAATTCCACCACCCATAGAATAATCATTAACGTGGCATATAGGATATTTCATCACATCCTAATCTGAATTCCCGTGCTTCATAGTCGTTTTACTTCTCAAACTCGAGATTTGTTATTATGACTTCCTCCATGAACAATGACAAATATACTATCAGAAAGATAATCCTACTATCATAATGGAAAATCTACTGTACCTTAAATAAGAATAATGATAATCTACTATCGTCAGAATTAAAAGCCACCCTCATATGTAAAATATAACTGACTACATTCTTTAGATTGGGACATATTTTGGGTATAAATTACTAGCTCAAAACCGCAATTTCCAGTGCAAATATTGTTCACACCATCTATATATTTAATAGACACTGAGGTTGGCATCAAAACAAGACCTCGGGTACAGATTAGTGAGAACAAAACTGCAATTTTCAATGTAAAATATAGTTCACATCATTCTTCAATCAGAATTCTGAGACCATTACAGAGTTTGTTCAAAACGTTCAAGTGACACATCCTTCAGCCAAATTTAATCATTGTAATGTGGTAGACTTAACTATACAATTAATGAAATTGGGCTACATGTTGAAATAGAATAGTTATATCTTCACAAACCAATCATCATAGCTTGACCATAGATCCCTCTGTATGTTGGGAAAGTGACCTTGCCCATAACCATCGATCTATCGGCAATCTCCTAACTTTCCTATCATTAATTCTTTGGTTCATGTGTTCCAGTCATCCAATCATAATCATATAGTTTCCATGCATCTTCTCAGATAACAGAGATATAATGAATCATCAAAGTCATTGGATCAACATCCTTCATCATAGGCTTCCTTAATGTAATAATCATTAGGCAAGACGAGTCATCAAGTGTTATGCCAGTGATTCTATAGTTCCCTCTGAAGCCTTACTTCAGTTGGTCATCTAGCCTTCATCAATCTGCTCATTTTAAGATGAGACAATATCACGCTACAATTGTATCAACAAACTTCCAATTACCAAATCCCAACAATACACATGCATGGGAAATCTCTCTCACATGCTTTTCCTATTTAACAAAAACTTCTAAACAATAATATATTCAACTAACAAACATCAATAGCAATATCATACCTACATCAATAGAACCTTTATATCACTGATATCACAAGTACTTCTGACTGTTTGAAGATACTAAGAGACTTGATCTAAACTTTGCCTTGGAATGATCTGTTTTGTCCCTTTTGAATTGTTTGCTTCGAGTCTGATTATGCTAAGGTGTCTTATACAACATTGGTTTAAAGTCCTAGCCATTATTAGCACTATTCCTATCATTTTCTACCACACTCAAGATAGTCCAAAGATAACCCAAACAATAGATCAATTCAAGTTATGCCAAGTTACTTCTTAGCCACAATTTAACTTTAGAACATGTTATCATAGGCTAGTTTCATGAGGTCATCAATATGCTTGGAATATATATAACTACTGATGTATTAGATTTCTTGAAAGATTTAGTGTTGTTGCAAAAGAATGTGGCAAATAAGGAATGCACTTTAAACTGTTGATGAAGAATTAGCATCTACCCTCAAGGTCTTGATACTTGCCAATGGTTGTTGAAGATGAAAAAAAAAAATGTGAACGCTTGTTGTAGCCTAGGATCAGTGACACGATGTTCATCACACAATGCAATACAACTTTGACTTATTTCTCAAGCTAATGGAGGATTCAAACTACTTTAGGTTATCTTCTATATGATGTACGAGAGAAAGAGAAATAGATTTCAGTCTGATATATTTGTAGGGAATGCCCTCATAGATATGTATGCTAAATGTGGGAGCATAGATACTACAAACAAGGTGTTCTGCAAAATGCCTAGATGAGATGTTGTTTCCTGCAGTTCCATGATTGTCGAGTATGCAATGCATGGGCGTGCCTATGATGCCTTGCATCTCTTCAATGAAATGCAACATTTGGGTACAAAACCTGACTATGTAATCCTTGGTTGTCGTTCTGTCTGCTTGCTGCCACGTAGGCTTAGTGAGTGATGCCCAGCAGTACTTTGATCGTATGATTAGTGATTATGGGATTAAACCTGGATTAAAGCACTATAGTTGCATGGTTGACCTCTTTGTTCATGCTGGTAGGTTTATTGAGGCTTGGGACATTATCAAAAAAATGCCAATGAAACTAGATGTCATTGTATGGGGATCCTTGCTTGTTGTTTGAAGAGTCCATGACAATGTAGAGCTAGGAGAGTATGCGGCAGAAAACCTATTTCAATTGGATCCCGAGAATGTTGCACATTATGTCTTGCTGTCAAATATGTATGAAACTATTGGCAGGTGGGATGGTGTACAGAAAATGTGAAGAATAATGAAAGATAGGAGGGTAAAAAAAATGCCAAGATGTAGCTAGATTGGTTCGAATAATAAACTAAATACTTTTGTTGTAGGAAGTAGCTTGCACCCCTACAACTAAAAATTGATACTAGATTGGGAAAATTCCCACCTCTGATAATGATTCCAAGTAGAAGAGGGCCATGAAACTTATGCTGTATATTTGGCTGGACATTAAAATGAATTTTTTCTTTTCTAGCATTGTAAAAAGCTAAGAATTTGCCTTGAGTTTATGAGCACTTAACAAGGGAAGGAATCCTTCAGTACTGTATGTTTGTGGCTGCTCCACTACTACCAAAGGGATTTCCAATATTTTCATAAGAGAAATGGTTGACAGAGATACCCCCACCATCTCCATCACTTTAAAGATTGGTGGCATTATCCTAGAGACAAGTATCTAACAAAAAAAAAGGATGTGTTCCTATAGTGATTATGCATTGTTTCGAGGGAAATAGGCGGAGCCTATGAAAAAGATGTGATTGTGCTGCTTTTAAAGTAAGCAGTCTCCCACTATCTATTATAGTTCTCGCACCTTGGTGACAGAATGAATACCAGATCATATATGGACAACATGTTCTTACTTCAAAATTTTGTTTATTTTGTATGTCTCCAGCAAAGCAGGGTTTCCCTAAACAAACATGGAAAATGAAATGAGCTATAAATCAGAACGATCAAAATTATATATGCACTACTCTGACTGTTGACCTTCTAAATATTAAACAGTTTCATTTTTCATGTAGAACCTGAATGTGATAATGATTTGTCAAAGAGTGAATTTGGATTGCAACTAACCAACTTTTTAGGTTGTTCGAGCCAGATAAAGTGAAGGGAAAAAAAAAACTTGTTCATGTGGCAGTTGGTATCATCATCTATTTCCACACTTGCAACAATGATAATGCAAGGGACAACGATAGCATCTTCATATTCAGTAATTCTTTGTCTACCAAAAACTTACATTGATAGGGAATTCGGTTTTTGAGATGGTTGGGAAGTAGGGCCAAGTTACAATGGATGGCACAAAGGATGACACTTGTAAAATAAAAAAAATAAAAAAAAATGATTAAAACACCATTAATTAGTAATGACTTCTCTTATCACAAGTAGGCTAACTTGGCCAGATTTTGCATTACTACAAATAAGCTAACTTGATCTTCGTATGAAGGCAACTGACGAGTTTTTGAATTATATGAGGGTTATCAAACTTCAGGCATGGGAAGACCATTTCCAAACATGTGTACAGTCTTTTAGGAATTCTGAATATGAATGGATCTGCAAATTTATGTATTCTGTTTTAGAATCATGAAGTGGGTCTCCATCAAAATATTTGAAATCTCCAGTACCATTATGTCCAAAATCATTGAAGATTCCTATCTGTGACTAATCTTTTTCAGTCCTCTTGTCTCTCTCCATGTATTCAATCACATAAATGAAGTTGACTTTTCATGGGCTCACAAGCTTCTTCATGTATGCATTCTTCATTTAATTCATCGTTATCTTTAGGAAAAGGGAACTCTATAGTGTCATATACTTCATCAGAAAAACACGAAGAGAATTGGGTTCAGCATTACCATCTTCATGCCCTCACCACCCTTCATATTTTTTTTTTAACATCAAAAAATCTACATCATGTGTTCACACAAATGGAAACATCATCCTCTGGCATATGACCAGCATCACATACCCAAGCTTGGAAAACATTGGGATCTTCCACAAAGTTTGAACATTCTTCATCAACATTATCATCTTCTGAAGAATCTTTTAAAAAGGAAGAGGACATGGCAGCGATAGGGCAGTTGCCTATACACACCTCTTTCATAACAAGATCCCAGTAGTCTTTGAAGGATTTGATCAAATTAGTAAACAAATACATCTCTCATGTATGCAATCTCAGTTCATACCACTCTTTAGAATTATCTTCCAAAGTTAGTGCAAAATATATTTATAAAGACATTCTTGTGGCAAATATTTTCATACCACTCTTCAGCATTATCTTCCAAAATTAGTGCAATATTTTTATCAAGATATGCTCATGGAAAAATTTTCATGAAAATATCTCCCCTGTATGCAATCTCAGTTCATACCACTCTTCAACATCATCTTCCAAAGTTGCACAAATATTGTCATCAAGGCATCCTCATGGAAAATATCAAAAGCTCAGCAAATTCAGTGAAGATTTGAGATGTAGCTTAACTAAACAATTATGACCATTACAATCTAGAAGATGCTCTCTCTCCATTTAGTTCCAACAGGGAATGGATTTGGATACCCTTGAATGTTTGAGAAATTCAATGGTGCAAATAGGCTTATAGACCTATTTTCCAAAGAGAACACCATGGTTGAAATTAAACTTCAAATTCTTATATAAAACATCTCTGCTATATACAGTGTCCATCAATATTCTCCTTTTGAAAGAAAAGGGCTTTTAACGTAGTTTCATTGACATGTGGGACACTTAAATGCATTGACACTATAAATATGTAAAAATAATGGCATTTTATAGAAGAAAAGTAACCAAATAATACTGCAACAGACAGTTATGGGGAAAAAGCAAAAAAATATGAAATAACCAAAACAAACAAGTAATTAAAATGGGAAGGGAAATGTTGAGGTTAGGGATTTGTATGATCATGAAATCCTTGGACGTACTTGAAATTAGGCAATAAGCTTTGACTTGTCTCTACATAAGCAATTGTTTGTAAGATCCCAACTAGGAAATGCCCCATTATGGCCACTGGTTTTTCTGAATCTTAAATGCTTTTCAGTGCAAGATCAAACACTTTTTTAATGTACTGCTATAGGTGTATTTTGGTTTATTTTTTTATGTATCAATGCTCAATGGCACATTTACATTACCATACCTCAAGCCCACCAATTTCATAACAGGTAACGTTTAGAAAATAGTTTGTTCTGCTAATATAAATTGTATTTCAACCAACTGAAAGGTATATTTTCATATTACTAAACTCCTATAATAAAATACATCATAATGGGAACATTAGAGAACCCAGTTGGAACAGTGTTATCTCCTCTATATGATGCCCAACCTTTAATACATTGTTGTAATAAAGACCCCAAGGGAATCGACCTCTTATCTCTCTATCTTTTTTATTAGAAGTTACCATTAAGCCAATCTAGATATTGTTTTAAACATGTCATTACGATCCAGAAGTAGATCGTAGTTAGAACCAACCAAAAGTAGTATGCAGATTCAGAAACACTGAAAATATCTAAACTACACCTTGATCTCACATACATATACCAACAATTGGTTATAATATCTCAAATTAGCTATATTAACTAATTCCAATGAGTGGCATGACACTTTGCCTTGACAGACACCATCTCATCTACTACCACAGAAGTTAGTTCTTTATCCCGAATTTAATTGTTGTACCACTTAGAAGTGCCCCTGTACGCTTTGTGGGCCCCTTCCCGTTGCCTTCTTCCTTGCCAGATTACTAAAAACAAAGTGGCAAACCCCTTGTTGAGGATTCCTTCCATTAAGAACTATACAGTACTGCAGGCTTTAAGGTGGAAGCCTTTTGCGTTCATCCTATCTTTAGTTGCTACATGATCCATTGTTCAGCATGTTACTTGAATCACTTGGGCTCTACTGTGTGTACTGTGTCTATTTCATCTTTGAAGGCCTATTCAAGAATATGGATCATACCCTAATATGTCAAAACCTACTAACCCATATAAGGAATAAAAGCAATAGCTCGTATTGGGGCAAGTTCTGCGTCAGTGAATGGAAGATTTTGGAGATTCCCCACAGTGAATGGTGAAACCACTCAATAAAACAGCTCTGGTTGGAGCACATAAAACCCCAAAATCACCATTGTTGGTTAAATAAAACAAGAAGAACACAACAAGTGATAGAGAAAGGAAAATGGCATCTACCTATCATGTAAGCAGAAGCATTCAAGGCATTTTTGTTGTATTCATAAATGGGGTTTTGCACAACAAGAATCATTTGCCAACAGGCAGTCACAGGATCGATTCCCATGCAGAACCCCAAAATTTTAAACTTCGAGACCCCAAATCACAATGGGGGTATTTTGCTTTGTTCCCATTGAACCGTCATAACTGCATTTCACCAAAACCAAATTCGTAAATTCATCTAATGGGCACATGCACAAACCCCATCGACGACCAGGTATTCAGATCGAATCTCCTCAGCAGCAATGTCAGGTCTCAGCATAGAAACCTCGCCCTGCATCGGCTGCTGCTGCTGCGGCTTATCGATGGACGATTTGGGGGAGTTGAGTAGCATGAATTCGCGGTAACACTTGGAGCAGAGGCTCATGGTGGTAGGACTTTCGAAGAAGCCACAGTTGTTGGCACAAAGCATGAGCCCTTCCGGGACTTGGCACCCGGTCTCCTCCTGGTTCCAGCTCTCCTAGGCCATTATATTCAGGATCTTTCGAGTTCGAATCCAAGGAAACAAAGAATGAAAAGGAAAAATCCAAGAAAACCTTGAACCATAATAGGTTTCGCTGAAACAAGGCTGGATCTACTCACTCACTCGGCGAGAAATTCAGAAATGCACCCAGGTAGACCAAAGAGGCCTTGGAACGATTGAAAATGAAAGAGGTTGAACAAAGCCTCGGATTTTATGGGCTACGAGAGTGCCTAAATCGCCCCCTGATTTTATGGGCTACGAGAGCGCCTAAACAACCCCCGGATTTAATGAGTAGTCACTGCGAAAATTCGCTTTTGGTTCAGCAGAATTACGGAAACTGCAATGCGTCCGCATCTTCATTGTTCCCATTGTCGTTAATCCAGTACTATAAACCCTCTCAAGTCCAGAAATCGGGTTTATGAGAGGTGATTTAAGATCTTAAAATGGGTACAAGGTGGGTTTTGGATGGCAAATTTGAAGAACCTATATATTAGGATTATGAGTCCTTATGAGGGTTACAATCTCTTATAGCGAAATTTGCGTTTAGTGGGTTTTGGGTCCAGATTTTGAACCAAAGCTCTGATACCATGTGTAAGGCCCCATCCTAGGGTCTTCTAACAAATCTATATTCTCTAGGAATTAAATGCAATCAGAGGCAATTATTTATTTTCTTACAAGACATTTAAACAATGATAGTTTACCATTTCTATTTTAATCCCTACAACTTTAATAGTGAACATTTCATTTCAATAACTTACATGAGTAATCTATGCATAGAGGAATACCTATACCGATGGCCCGATGGAGATGCCCTTGAGCTGTTGCTCCTGCTGAAACGCTCCTCTTGACTATCGACTGGATTTACCTCCCAGCCAACTAGGAAATAATTCCTAGCCCAGGAAACCTCCACAGGTTCCCTAGCCCTCCAAGCCCAAGTCCAACCAGATGTAGTGTGTCCAAAATGAATAATCCATATGTATTCATATGGCTACATATGTGTACTAGAGTGGTTCCACACAATGTGCAGAGTAATTTTTGGTCCAGACTATGATACGATAAAAAATCACAACTCTTGATGGCCTTTGCCTCCCACATTTAACATTCATTGCAACAAGGTGGTAATATTTGGTTTAGATTCCCCTATTTATTTTGTGATGGTAATTCATTATTATTTCCATCCAGACCAGGTTTCTTCCCCAAATTTTCAATGAGCACTCATGCATGCTTGTTGCTTCCCTCCTCAGTCGAGGCTTTCCCTATTTTTCCTTTTTTTATTTTCTCTAGCAATTGGGTCTTAGTGTTCCCCCTTGGTTACCCACCATTTATTTTGGGAGCCGCATGCTATTTCAGCTTTGTCTCTGCTCTTACAACGGTCCCTTTCACCAAGCCTCTCTCCTATTTCACACTCTTTTTACGACTCCTCTTTCCTTGTTCAGACACTTTAGTTATGTGCCTCTCCCACTGCTTTAAACTCACCTTCCCTAGTTCCAGATTACAGGTACACCTTTCCCATTCTCAATTTCAACCCCAACACCTGCTTCAACCTCTTGATGCTTCGACAACACTCCAAAAGCCTTCAGAGAGTGTCATACTACAGGGAAATGGGAAACTCTCGAGCTTAGAAGAGGGCGCATTCCTCAATTGAGCACTTTCATCCTCATACACCATAACCAATAAAAGAAAAAATTGTTAACATAGAGCAAGAGATTGCAGGGGAACGGGGTTGCCTATCGAACATGGAAATTACTTGTAAAATAGAAAATTAGGTTTCAAATGTCAGTCACACAAGGGGTCATTTTATCTATTATAATGTATAATATATAGAAAATTTGACACATGAAAATGATGCTTCAACAAGTATTTGTGCTTCAAAATACACCACAATATGAACTTCTACTAATGCTTGATGATATTTAACTCACAACATGGGATTGGATCGAAAAATATAGAGAATTGAGGCATACTTTGTCCTCTCTTCGATTCCAAGTTACTCGGGAGACAGTAGCAAAGAACCCATTCTTGTTGATGATTTAGACTCCCCAAAAACTAGTTAATGGTTTTTGCTTACACTTTATTTGTTTATTTTCGTTATTGGTTTTCTAGTTATTAGTTCATTGCAGCTCTAGCAGTCCATAAGCCTTGTAGGATAAGCTCTTTAATTTTGAACTTTCAAAACACAAGAAATTTTTGGATGCTCAAAAAATTTTGGTTTTGCCACTAGTCTTGTTTCCCTAGTGGTAGACTAGGGAAAAGAAACATATAATGTTTTGAGAAACTTTAAATGAAACCATTTTTTATTACCAAAAAAAAGTTTTTTGCTTCATGGAATTAGTAATTCAAGTTCCATCAATTTGTATGGTTCAATTTTATATATTTGGAAACAATAAATCAAGAAGCTTAAGTGATGGATTAAAAAAACTTGGTAAAGAAAGTTATCCTAGAACCCTCAACCCAACCTCTGTTAAAAAGACTGGGTAAAAAGGATTGTTGTAGAACCCTCAACTCAAAGTATCTTATGAGAATAAAAATTGTGAGAGACATCCACTAGACTTAAAAAACTATAATACCAATATATAAAAGGACGAAGATAAAGCCCATTAAATACTAAAATTTAAAATCTAAGTGGGAATATTCTATTAGATGATGTCAAAAGTTCAATGAATAAAACATGAAAATGGGGAAGATTAAATATTTAACAAACCCCACATTTTTATCTCTGGTACCAAAAAAGAGAAATTCCTCTAAATTTGGTGGGATTCCTTCAAATCCCTCTATAATATATCTTACAATATATAATAAAATATAGTTACTAATAGATTAAAAATAAAAATGTCCAACTATTGAGTCTAAAGAAGATAGGGTTTTCTAGTTTTTCTCATTTAGAAATATAATCATGATCCAAGAGGAAATACACCACAACATGTTTGGTGAGAGATAGAGATGATCACAAAGATAACATGGAAATTTACTTTGGTTATATTAACCATGTATTTGTTTTGAAACTCCTAAAAGAATATGGTTTTATTGAAAATTCAATCTTTAGGATCTATACATTCATAAGAATCCCATGGATGGATCCTTTAATTAATGGAAGGATTACTAAATTCTACTAAGTAACTAGGGAAATTTAGAGGGGTTGTTATCACTTTCATTTTGCTCATCTACAATATTTAAGTGATTTTTAATTAGATACATTATAAAATATTGGTAACACAATTTAATACACTTAGAAAGCATGGTTTATGGCTAATAACATATCACACACCTTAGCCAAAAATACAACTAACCAAATAAATGTTTATTCAAGCTTTATGGGTCAACTGGTGTAATGATGTTGATTGATATCCTTCGATACTTATGTGAGTCATATTGGGAGCATGTCTATTCAATATTTCCATTTCATCAATATTTATGCATATGGTCATCCTTTTGATTAAATCGAGCACATGGGAACCATGTGTAAAGTTTGGGTATTCCCACTTGAAATAACTCTCATAACAAAATTGTTAGAAATTACAGAGAGTGATAGGAGAGAGAGAGATAAAATTAAAAACAATAGAAAAACATATTCCCACTTAAAACAACTCTCATATAAAATCGTTAGAAATTATCAAGAGTGATAACTACAAGAGATAAACTTACCAACAATATCGTGAAAAAATAAGCTAATAGAATATTCTATTAGTCTCACGGTCAAAACCTAGCCAAGTTGGCCAAGTGAGACTTCATGACTCAACTCTCCTATTCAATTACAATGAATTCCTCCCAAGCCTTTAAATGATTCATTACATGCAATCCATGGGCATAAAAACACGAACAAGAAAAACCATGTGCTTGATACCACCACTATTTGATTGAGCAACTTTGACTCTTTCATTTAGTGAAGTTTACCTAGCAACCACCCCTTAAAACTTGAATTGGGGTTTCCCTCGACCAAAGCTAGCCAAGTCATCCAAGTGAGCCAACACCACTCACCTCTAGGCCCAACCCCCCTCAAAGTTTATATCCTGGGTATTCAATAATTTGACATGCCCCTTATCACTGAGGTCTAACTCTATACTTTACTGGTAATTTCCTAGGGGGTACACATGCGTTACCAAGTCTTATAGCATCATGCCCATTACATTCTTTACCAAGTCTTATAGCATCATGCCCATTACATTCTTTACCAAGTCTTATAGCATCATGCCCATTTACATTCTTTACCAAGTATTATAGTGTCATGCCCATTTACATGCAATTTATTACTGTTGTTTTTGTTGTTGTTGTTGGTTGTAACAACCTCGGGTTATATTTCCATGTAGAAAAGGAAAAAATCAAACAAAGGTCATGAGACACATAATCCAAGTTGAATGGAGGGGAAAACATCACATTCAGGGTCACTTGTGGTTAATTGTTTATTGGATATGGAATTTGGCATTGGAAAAATGCAAAGGCAAATAAATGGAAAATAATTTGAGAAATAAAAGAAAATAGGAGAAAAGGAAGATGAACAAACAAGAATATGCATGCAAGAGAAATTAGAGAGAAAATAAAGGAAACTGAAAGAAAAGAGGAAACGGAAAGGAAGAGACATCAGAAATCAATGATAAAAAGGCACCTCAGAAACAATTGATAATTTTTTATCAATTTCAAAATTCGAATTCCAAGAGGAGAGGGAGAGCACTTGGACACAAGCAAGAAAAATATAAGCAAAGGAAATCAAGGGAGCGCAAGAGGAAGTTTGGACAACGACAAGTAAGGGAAGAAAATAGTTGTGAAATTGCATGTAACAGTGTGCATGTGTGGTTTGACTTATGGGGATTTGATGCATGGTGCATGCGTTGGTTTATGGTTTATGTTTGTTGTCATTGGCAAGGGATTTCCCTGGATTGATAATGGTTTACAACCTTGCCTTTGCCATTTTATGGATGGTCATGATGTAGTGGGTTCCTCATTACACATAATTTTGTCACACTGACACTTTGATCGATATAAACAAATTTCTTACCATCTGTGAACATGTTTCATTGAACTCCCTTAGAGGTCAAACAACCAAAAATACCTTGAAGAAGATGAGAACTTTGGGGAAAATAGCTTGTATACTTTGTTAAGTAAGTCCTACGTGCTTTTCCCTAGATTTTTCTAAACTTATCCCTGAGAACAACGCAGAACTGTGCTTTATCTACCACTTTGGACCGCGCAGGTGAATCAAAGAAAGTAAAAATAAAAAAGTACATTCTAGAAACATAGTTGGTTGATTATAACTGAAAGCTTCTTTTATCACTCAGGTTGTCCCTAGGCTCCTATTAGGGATACGGCCGAGGTAACCACAAACCAATCTTATGATTGCAGGTTCTAGCCCACCTGCAATCGGAGAGGGCTCTCTCCTTTAGATTCAACCTTAGTTGATCTAGATTCAAACTTAGTTGATTATTTTAGGCTAGCTTTCTGACTTCAATGGAGTGTTGACTGTGATTGGAAGGAAGGTCGGATTCTTGAATAAAGAGGCACAGTAAGGTGTTATAAGTTTTGAACCATTGGGCATGGAGTCACAGATTAGGGCATGCGAGCGTTTTCTTGGTCACAAGGGGATACGGAGCGGGATAGCCACACAGGATACAATACTCAGTCTGCTGAAAGTACAGAATGAACATCAGGGATGAAAGGCAAAAGAGAATCATTTCATCATGCTGACAAAGGGGAGAAGTGGATGAGTGGGATCCCAGAGCAGTTAAGAATTCCAAAGACATGCACTCATATGTGAAAGAAACGGGGTAAGCCAGATCATTTAAGAATACAAGCTCATAACCATTTATGAAGAAAACATCGAAAAGTGCAGAAATTGAACTTAAGGTGTACTGAAACAAATCTTAAGCTATTCTTTTTTTCTGCGACTTAGAAAGGCGGAAAGGTGATAAAACATAAAATAGACAAGGAAGAAAAACACTTATTGGATCATGCAGAGACATAGGAATTCCATGATCATTCCTCGGCCAAGAGAAAACATCAAGTTGTTTCGCAATCCATGCTTTTAGCAATCTTTGATTATGAAAAATATGACAGTTACAGTGCGAGTCTTTACTCAGAGAAATTGCTGGAAAGGAAACTGACCAACAACAACTACTACCAACCAACCAACCCTTCACAATATCGCTTCGGGTGGTATTTATAAACAAAATATCAGGAAGACATCATTACAAGTGACCTTGACAGGCCTGCTTAGAACTCTTCAAAAATCTAAATGCTGCTGGAATTAAATGCAAGTAAATCTTTTTGGCTGCGTTGGGGGCAGCTGAATCGGAACAGGTGACGAAGTGGCCCTTGGGGACCAGATGCGGTGCTGCTGAAGTGAATGAGCTTCGGGGCTGCAGTTCGGCTTTGGTGCGAATTGAATGTGCACTTATTATGATTTGAGAGCTTCAAGTAGTTTCAGTCTCCTTCTGTGAATCTGCTGGAAGATATTCAATTTTCTCTTGCCTTGGGCCGCCGCTCAAGATATTCTCTGATACACTTTGTTGCTACATTGATGGTTTCCGCTATTGACTGATACTCTTTGACACGCTTGATACCTGCTGATTTGATCTGATACACTTTAAACTCTGTGAATGATCTGCTACTGTCTTCAAACCGGATCCTTTGGCACGTTTGGGTGATTTGCGGGCTTTTTCGGCACGCAGTGGGCTCGGCAACCAGAAGATTCCTTGAAGATTCCTCGAAATGGCCTATTTCTCGTAGCGATGCGCTTCGCGCTATTCGCGCATCGGAAACTGCCTCTGTTTCTTGATCTGGAGCTCTGAAGTGCGACTTTTCTCCTTGCGCGAAGCTTTTTCAGCTTTTCTGGCTGCTGATGTAAGCATGGTGTCGGCTGTACGGTGGATGACGTCAGCTGTGGGTCCCTGGTATAGCGTGACGTGGTGAGGTACTGGGTGGACTGTGGTGAAGAGACTTCGATGCGATATCGTGATATCGTGTCGGCGGGGAAAGAGGGGGATCATTGGGTTGGGCATTTGGCGCTTGCGACTGCCGATATGCGATATCGCGATATCGCATCGGCGGAGAGGAAAGGTGAACGGATTGGACACTCGGTGTTTGTGATCGCCGATCGCTGATATCGCAATATCGCATCGGCGGGGGACGAATGGGCTATGTTTTGCATGAATGTGAGAGTGCGAGGTTGCGACGCGAAAACAGTTTTGAGGGGAAAAGGTAAGTAAGTGGGTGTGAAGGTCATATAAGGTTTTGGAAGGGGTCCGACTACCTCGGGGGAACTTTATACTTTGGAAGGAGTTCATCGTATTTGGTAGGTGGTTCGGGGGTTGGGGCTCTTGCTTAGTTTCTGATAAACTGAACAATTCCCGGGAATTGATATGGTTATTTTTGAACCAGGGGAGTGATATTACATAAAGGATTTTTACTTAATATTAATACGGGGACGGGAAACATAGGGAGCTACATAATAATGTTAGTGGTTAATATGGAGATGGTAGGAAAGCGCTAAGTTCGGGAGAACTTAGGCTGTTACAGGGGGGTAGGACCATACTTCGGGAGAAGATATGGAACAACTTTGAGTAAAGCAGATCTTTACTCAACCGGAGTGATGAAGATGATGAACTCAAGAGTTGTCAAGCAGATCTTGACCTCTTTTAGGGATGTTAGTTAATGATCAGGGAAAGCAGAGAAGGGGAGTTAGTTATACCTCATTTGAGCCTTTTGCTTATAGATCTTTGCTGATTATGTTCTGCATGATATGATACCTGCAAACTTGGAACTGGTCAGCAATTCAACAGCCTCAGAACTACCTACCCAGCCTACTTGCCTAGCATTTTTTCTTCTTTTTGCTTGGGGGTGCACTTAGACTTGCAAACCCATCATACATTTTCTTTTGATGCTTTCCTATCTACATACTACCCTTATTTCTTCCAGAGCCCAGATTAAACTGTTGGACTCTTCTATTTCTCTACCTATCTAAGGGTCTGCCAAGATTAAACTATTTGGGCAGACTTACAATCTCTATATTCTAAAACAAGAAATTTAAACCTAGGGAGACCAAGATTAAACTGTTTGGACCTCCCTTTAACTAAAAGTAGCGATACCAGGAAAAATTTACAAAATTTGAAGGCAATTGAATGAACTTGAAGTAGCCTTCTTCATTTGGAGACTGTTTGAGCAAATATGGAGCATTGCAGCAAGCAAAGTACAACATATTTGGCCTGTGAAATGCCAATCATGAAACATGAATACCTGCTGCAGCAGGAGCTAACAGAGGCTCCACTCGGGGATGGCTTCTCCTTGCGGGAAGTCAAGAACAGCAGGCCAGAACACCTTGAATTTTAGTTTCTTGCCTGTCCTCTGCAAAATTTATTTTCTCCGACCGCTTTATTTCTCCTACCTACCTACCCTAACCAGCAACTGTTTTGCCATTAGGTAAAATAAAATAACCAGTGCAGCCATTTAAGCAACTGTGAAACGAGATAATCTTGCTGACTGATCGTTTCTGAACGAAAAAGCATCGTCCGGGCGTGTGCTTTTACAACCAAAATTGTGGCCTCCATCACTTGCCGCTGAAGCTTACAGTCTTCACTGAGAAAACATGTTAGCAAAATTTTGTTAAGCCAAAGTTCCATGTAATCTGCGATTGGATCAATGAACTCACCCTGTGAGAGAACTTCCTCTGCTTCGTTTGAATCTTCAATAGAATCATGCAGAGTCTGTAAATCAACAGGTGGCGGCATCTTCTCCTGAATTGAGGACGAGAGACCTCGGCATGATTTGGAACCTTCTGGGTCGAGGGGAGCAACTGCATCTTCGGTAATGAGCATAGCAGATGATCCTTCTGTCTTTCCCTTGGATCCCAGATCACACAGAATCCTCAGGTCCTCAGGCAACAGTGTTCCCTCCTGAATGTGGGCATGGAAGCTTAGGTATGATTCCGAGTTATTGGGGCTAGAAGGATCAGTTGCATCGTCGGTAATGACCCTAGCCATTGATCCTTCTGTCTTTCCCTTGGAACCCAGATCATACTCAAACTGTAATTCAGGAGACAACACTATTTCTCGTTGAACTGGAGGAGGAAGATTTTGGCAAAACTCTTGAGGGTTGCAGAAATCATAAGACTGACTTTGAGCTCCCAAGAGTTCAATTTCGTTCTCATATTTTTCCACAACAAACTCAAGGAACAATTTATTTCGGCCGCTAGGTATTTTTGACAATACCTTTCTGAAAAATTTGTCATCAAGCTCAAACTCTGATAAACTTTCTCTACATTTTTCTAAAGCTTCTTATATCGGAAGTTCTTCCCAAGATTCGGTCATTCTCTCTTGTTGATAATACATGGGGTACTT
>APFE031620709.1:203753-218799 GCA_000404065.3 Pinus taeda
TGAACCATTGGGCATGGAGTCATAGATTGAGGCATGCGAGCGTTTTCTTGGTCACAAGGGGATACGGAGCGGGATAGCCACACAGGATACAATACTCAGTCTGCTGAAAGTACGGAATGAACATAAGGGATGAAAGGAAAAAGAGAGTCATTTCATCATGCTGACAAAGGGGAGAAGTGGATGAGTGGGATCCCGGAGCAGTTAAGAATTCCAAAGACATGCACTCATATGTGAAAGAAACGGGGTAAACCAGATCATTTAAGAATACAAGCTCATAACCATTTCTGAAGAAAACATCAAAAAGTGAAGAAATTGAACTTAAGGTGTATTGAAACAAATCTTAAGCTATTCTTTTTTCCTGCAACTTACAAAGGCGGAAAGGTGATAAAACATAAAATAGACAGGGAAGAAAAACACTTATTGGATCATGCAGAGACACAGGAATTCCGTGATCATTCCTCAGCCAAGAGAAAACAACAAGTTGTTTCGTAATCCATGCTTTCAGCAATCTTTGATTATGAAAAATATGACAGTTACAGTGCGAGTCTTACTCAGAGAAATTTCCGGAAAGGAAACTGACCAACAACTACTACTACCAACCAACCAACCCTTCACAATATCGCTTCGGGTGGTATTTATAAACAAAATATCAAGAAGACATCATTACAACTGACCTTGACAGGTCTGCTTAGAACTCTTCAAAAATCTAAATGCTGCTGGAATTAAATGCAAGTAAATCTTTTTGGCTGCGCTGGGGGCAGCTGAATCGGAACAGGTGACGAGGTGGCCCTTGGGGACCAGATGCGGTGCTGCTGAAGTGAATGAGCTTCGGGGCTACAGTTCGGCTTTGGTGCGAATTGAATGTGCAATTATTACAATTTGAGAGCTTCAAGTAATTTCGCTCTCCTTCTGTGAATCTGCCGGAAGATATTCAATTTTCTCTTGCTTTGGGCCGCCGCTTCAAGATATTCTCTGATACACTTTGCCGCTACATTGATGGTGTCCGCCGTCGACTGATACTCTTTGACATGCTTGATACCTGCTGATTTGATCTGATACACTTTAAACTCTATGAATGATCTGTTGTTGTCTTCAAATCGGATCCTTTGGCACGTTTGGGCGATTTTCGGGCTTTTTCGGCGCGCAATGGGCTCGGCAACCTGAAGATTCCTCGAAATTGTCTATTTCCCGTAGCGATGCGCGCATCAAAAACTGCCTCTGTTTCTCGATCAGGAGCTCCGAAGTGCGACTTTTCTTCCTGCGCGAAGCTTTTTCGGCTTTTCTGGCTGCTGACGTAAGCATGGCGTCGGCTGTACGGCAAATGACGTCAGTTGTGGGTCCCTGGTATAGCGCGACGTGGTGAGGTACTGGATAGACTGTGGTGAAGAGACTCCGATGCGATATCGTGATATCGCGTCGGCGGGGAAAGAGGGGGATCATTGGGTTGTGCATTTGGCGCTTGCGACTGCCGATATGCGATATAGCGATATCGCATCGGCGGAGAGAAAAGGCGAACGGATTGGACACTCGGCGTTTGTGATCGCCGATCGCCGATATCGCAATATCGCATCGGCGGGGGACGGATGGGCTATGTTTGGCATGAATGCGAGAGTGGGAGGCTGCGACGCGAAAACGGTTTTGAGGGGAAAAGGTTAGTAAGTGGGTGTGAAGGTCATATAAGGTTTCGGAAGGGGTCCGACCACCTCGGGGGATTTATACTTTGGAAGGAGTCCATCGTATTTTGGGAAGTGGTTAGGGGGTCGGGGCTCTTGCTTAGTTTCTGATAAACTGAACAATTCCCGGGAACTGATATGGTTATTTTTCAACCAGGGGGGATATTACATAAGGGATTTTACTTACTATTAATACGGGGACGGGAAACGTAGGGAACTACATAATAATGTTAGTGGTTAATATGGAGAGGATAAGAAAGCGCTAAGTTTGGGAGACTTAGGCTGTTACAGGGGGTAGGACCATGCTTCAGGAGAAGATATGGAACAACTTTGAGTAAAGCAGATCTTTACTCGACCGAAGCGATGAAGATGATGAACTGAAGAGGTGTCAAGCAGATCTTGACCTCTTTTGGGGATGTTAGTTAATGATTTGGGAAAACAGAGAAGGGAAGTCAGTTATACCTCATTTGAGCCTTTTTGCTTACAAATCTTTGCTGATTATGTTCTGCATGATATGATACTTGAAAACTTGGAACTGGTCAGCAATTCAATCAGCCTCAGAACTACCTACCCAACCTACTTGCCTAGCATTTTTTCTTCTTTTTCTTGGGGGTGCATTTAGACTTGCAAACCCATCATACATTTTCTTTTGATGCTTTCCTATCTACATACTACCCTTATTTCTTCCAGAACCCAGATTAAACTGTTGGACTCTTCTATTTCTCTACCTATCTAAGAGTCTGCCAAGATTAAACTGTTTGGACAGACTTACAATCTCTATATTCTAAAACAAGAAATTTAAACCTAGGGAGACCAAGATTAAACCGTTTGGACCTCCCTTTAACTAAAAGTAGCGATACCAGGAAAACGTTACAAAATTTGAAGGCAATTGAATGAACTTGAAGTAGCCTTCTTCATTTGGAGACTGTTTGAGCAAATATGGAGCATTGCAACAAGCAAAGTACAACATATTTGGCCTGTGAAATGCCAATCATGAAACATGAATACCTGCTACAGCATGAGCTAACAGCTTCAATGTGATATCTAATCGAGCCAAACCCCTTAGATGATGTACCTAATTCCCTTTCCTTAAGGAACCCTAATTCCCCAATTAGGGGATCTCATTCTCCTCTTTTGGATCTGAAACTTCTTTCTCTTGGCCTATAAAATGATTAGAGGGTAGAGGGATTGAGGAGGACATAACTTAGAGAAGATAAACTTATGCTGCTAGTTTGAGATTCGAAAGTTTATCATCTAAGGAGGAGATTGGATTCATTTGGGAGGAATCTCACTACATCAAGGCAAAGGTTGTAAGGCTCTTATTTATCTTTGATTAATACAAATGAGTGATTTTCCCCAATGAATTGTCTTATTAAAATGATGAATGGTCTATAATTCTTTAGATGTTCATTAAAGCAATTTCAATTCCTAATCTCCTTAATCATTAGTTTGAATTATTGAATCATTTATGCTACATATTCCTTTGATCCTTTGTTGTTTCCATGTGTGTAGGTCTATATTCAAGCATGGAGGAGCCGCACATCGACAAAAAGGGGGATCTTCATCAAGCATGTTGTAACAAGGTATGAATTTCCATTTCTCACCTTGTTAGCTTATGATTCAAGAAAAGATGGATTCATGATAAGAATTAGCTTGATCGTTTGTTTGTTTCTAGTTCCCTTTTAGGATCTAGGGAGATCGCTCTTGTCAGCAAGAGGGATTTATTTGCCTAACAAATTGGCGACCATACTCGGGAATGTTACTATTCTCTTCTCTTTTCTTGGTTTTGTTTTCCGATCTTCTTTGTCTAGCTAGACCTAAGTCTTAGAAAATTTATGATCTTTCAGATCCTTTTGGTTTGATTTCTTTCCTTTTCTATTTTTCTTGATTTCCCAGACATGTGTGATTTATGTTCATACATAGAGTGCATATCTGCACAATTTTTGTGTTAATAAACTTGAGCACGCGCACTAGTTTACATGTTTACTTGTGCAGTTCCTAGAAATTTTTGAAAAACTAAGTTTTCTCTTATCCAGAATGTAAATTTTGGTATATGAAGGTTTCATTACATTAGTCTATGCCTCAAGTCAGTCTCTGTGTGTTTGATCAGGTGCTATGAAGGAGTTTTCTTGAGATATTTTTGTTTTCAAGGATTGGAAGGTAGGGTTTCTCAAGAATTGGTGTTTTGATGAGATGTGCTTCTTGTACTGCATTGAAAACAAGAGTCATTTTTATTTTAGTATTGAAGTTTAATCAAAATTACACTTTAAACGTTGATTTCATAACATTCATTCAAGCATTTTGTATTTTAAGGATTTCATTGGGTGTTTTGAATTTGAATTCCTTTGGTCATTGCTCAAGCATTTGTCTCAGTTTCTTAAAAAAAATTGCATGTTTTTGCTTTCATTGTGTCAGAGTGTTAATTGCCTTTGAGTGTTATTATTTTTTATCTTTGGAAATTTCGCCCAATTTCCTTTACTTGCACTTGATTGGTTCTTTAGTTGTATTAGTGAAAAGAAATAGTCTTGTTGTTCTTTCACTGCTTTAGAATCATCTTGTGTTTGTTTTGAAGAATTATCTTGCATAGATTACATTTAAATGGTTAGAATTCTCATTTTGTGAATGAAAATTGTGTGTAGATTACATTTGCATAGTGTTCACAAAAATTGTGCATAGATTACATTTGCATAGTTTCCAAGCAAATTATGCATAGATTACATTGCGTGGTTTGTAATTTAGATCTTTGAGTTGCATTGAAAAATTAGAAGTGGTACATTATGGAGTTTATATTTTAAAGAAGAACCTCTTTACTTACTCTAGCTAGAATTCATAAAAATGAAGAGATTACAAATTTCATATTTGATGCATTAGAGTTTTGACTCGAGTCATAATAATATCAGTTTTATGTCCATTTACCCTTTGAGTAAATAAAAATTTAATAACACCGCATTAACAAAATTCATCTAGAATTTTTATTATTTTTAGGGCTTTTTCCACTTATAATAGATTAGGTTGTAGGGCTTTGGAATAAGGAAGCGAGTAAACTTTCCAAAGTTGCAGAAAAACAATAGAATCTTGTGATAGGGAGATAAATCCAATTATTTCAGTTTTGCTCCGGGAAGCTCTTCTTATACATGAGTTAAGCACGAGATCATGTCAGATCTTCTGAAGTGATAATACCCACTACATTGGCTATGATAGAGCGATTTGCATGTATTACAATGGTGTCTAACAGTACTTGGGGTCACCTGAAAGTAAACCTCCAATTAACCATGTTGAAGGGCTTTCAAGGGGATTGAGCTTTGTTACTCTGCCCTTGCGTGTACGTCTGATTTACGACTGTCTCCCCAGGAATAATTTTTGTAGTTGGTAACCTTAGTGACCATAATCCTAGGGATATTACCTGAAGTGACAACAAAAGGAAGGTCTTGTTGTACTTAGAACACACGTTGGCTAGACTCACTTAGACGTTTTGGAGGATAATCTTCGCTCGAGATGGCATAAGTGAAGTTACTTGCACCAGACTGTTTCATTAACCAGGTTGTCAGTGTAACTGGGTCCACTCACTCGTATCTACAACCACTTTTCACCTTGATTTCTGCGACTTTGGATTTCATTAACAACTAGTGATTTCATTGTGAAAAGCTTGTTTGTATGGTTTGAATCCTTAGATTTTTTAGCATGTGCTTAGTTGGTTGTTTTTACTTTTTACAGACCTTAGGTGTGGATTGTGATTTTTTAATTGTTAATATTAAAAAGTAAACTTATTTGGATTGAATCTAATGACAACAATGCTAGAAGTTATCGATAGAGACATCCCTTTTAACGGGAACCATAATTCTCTCCTTGATTTTGCAAATGTCGGTACTCCTTATATGGCTACATTGACACTTCCCCGATTCACGATAGATTTACTTGTATGGATGTTATGGATGTTCTCAACTTCTTTAATTCCAAATACTCCAATTCTACCATCTCAACCGAGTTTTTCACCTCAACCAAGTTCGCCATCTCAACATCACCAACGTACTGTTGACCCTTTACCTTCTTCATCCAACATGTCCTCCTCCCTTTCTTCTTCTTCGCTTGGTGAAAGCCTTGATGCTAGTAACCAAGTGACTAAGAAGAAAAAAGATAAGAAAGTAGTAAATCAACAAACCATGTCTGTAAGAAATGGTAATGTTGAGGAAACTTTTAAAATGCATCGTAAGCCCCAATACCCTTGCAAGCTTTGTAAGGGTGACCACTTCCTTATTAATTGTCCTGGTATTCTTGAGGTTTTGGAAGTATGGTAAAATAATTCTTATCAACTTGTTGTTGATCCATCAACCAATGAGTCCCAGATTCTAGGGAAAAATATTAAGGTCAGGTTTCCTTGCAGGTTATGTAAAGGGACTCATCATAGTTACATTTGCCCTCACATGGATGAAGCCTCAAAATTGTTGGAAGAACTCACTGTCTTACAACAACAACTTCCAGCTAATTACTGTGAACTTTCTCCCCATCTACCATCAATTGACGAAGTGACTGATCTAAATCCAATTACAATCAATCTCACTCTTCCATTGGAGGGTGAAACATGTATCACACATGGTTGATGGACTATTTGTTGATTAAGTGGTTGAGTCGGTTCCATCTTTGGTCAATCTCACTCTCCCTTTAAAGAGTGAGCTTCATACCACTCAGGTTGTTCATGTTACCTCAGATTCTTCTACACACGGGGGAATTTCATATGTTTCTTTTGAACCCCATCCAAGTAATGAGGTTATTTATTTTGATTGGAGTAGATTGACATAACTTTGTCTTCTTCTTCCACCCCTTTCCAAATCATTGTGAAGGCTATGGTAAGAATGTTCGATGCACAAATGTAGATGAAGGTTCTTCTATTAGTATTTTATCATCGACTACTTGGCAAGCTTTGGGTTCCCCTCAACTTGTGCCTATTACACAAAATATGTTAGCTTTTAACAGAACCAGTAGTGAAACTTTAGGAATCCTTCACAACTTACCTATTACCTTGGAAGGTAAGGCTGTTTGTATCGATCATATGGTAGTCCAAGGTCCCTTAGATTTCAATTTTCTCCTTAGGCGAGACTATGTCGATGCCATGAAAGTTGTCATATCGACACTTTTTCGCGTGATGTCCTTCCCTCCCAATGGAAACACTGTGACGGTTGATCAACATTCATACGTTGATCTTGCTTCGACTACCAGTCATCGACACCCTTGAATGTTCCTTATATGGAAGTGGTACCTACCCCATGTTTTCAGTTATGATGCAAATGAGCCTCTAATTGTCTACTCAATTTCTTTTGACTTAGATCTGGCAGTTGACATGGTCAAAACATCAATTGGGGCATTTGAATACGATTTTCTTATCCCTACTGATCCCCTTGACATGTGTTCCTTCCAGAGGATTGTTCTTCCATTTGATGGAGATCTCTTGGAATCCATGATTGAGGTGTGTCCCTTGGCATGTGTTCCTTCCAGATGGAAATGAACCTTCATTCCATCCACGTATTAGTAACCAGTAATCTACTTAGATGAATGAAATGAAATAATGCTCTCAAGGGGACTTCATCCACATAATACCCTCGATTACACATGAAATAACAGACTTTACTCACATCTAGGCTCTCTAACTAGTGACAAATATAAAATGTTTTCCTATGTTTTTGTGTAAACATAAATTTAAAAATCTTAAATATTTAACAATGTTTTTCACTCATTAGATATTTATCTCTATTTATCTATATATATCTAATTTTTTTATAAATATATCTTAAGAAACTCCCACCCATCCATATTTATAATGGGTCTTTTTAAAAACCTCTTGAAATAAAAATGACCATGTGTACTTTCCTTCTATCAATGATTTTTCTTATGTCCATAATTTTATAAATTTTCTTCATTGATCTAGAAAAATTGGCAAATGGATTGGTCTAATACTCATGTGACATAGGGTTGATTCTAACTCCTATCACTATAACCCTAGGTAGTCCATTTGGCCAAAGGTAGGCAATGAGGAATCTAAACATGGAACTTTGTACTCAAATTTACTTTCCATTTTCATGAGTCTGCTAAGTGAACTTCCATTAAGACTTTCGTATACCCAGTAGTTTCTTTTATGCAATTATACATTGCCACAAATTAAATTAAATAACATGTAAATCAAGATCCATGTTATGGTAACGAAAAATGCTCGATGACCATTTTTTTTTTTTTTTTCAGTAGGAAAAAATAAAAATATATATATATCTATTGTATATTTGTTTACGAAATGCAAATTACTTTAATCTCACAAACATCCCACAAACTCTTATGTTTAAATATCATGCAAAAGATTGAAGATAAAGTTTACACTTAGGAGAATTAAACTAGGTCAGAAAAGTTCCAAGCACAACAAAATTTCATACAATCCTATAACATCCCACTATGGAGTTTTCCATACCCAACTTACTAGGATCAGCCTAGTTAGTTCTTGGAAGAATAACCTTTAAAGAGTTGGGAAGGAGAATAATAAGATGAAGTTGTGGCCTCATTTGCATTTGGGAGGCAACCCTGGGTTAACTTTTTGTTTCACACAGTAACGTTAAATCATATATACTTTTTTCGCACCCTTTGAAGCCACTGCTCTTTGTTAGAATTCAAAGCTTCCTCTGCCGCTGAATTGAAATAAATAGGTGCATTTAGGTTGGTTTTTAGTCCAAAGATTGCTTTTCCTCCGAGAGAGTAAAATTCCACATTTCTTTATTTCTTGATGTTAAAATAGTTATAAGAATAGCTTCGGCGTGAATCACATAAAAATGACCTTTGTCGACGCGTTTCGAACCAACTAGTGTGGTTCATCGTCAAGACAAGTTGAAGACACAGATCTGGCCTAGCAAGTTAAATAGACTGAGCAGAGACTCCAACGACTATATAACAGCTAATTTTGACCCTAAGACCCAACCCAACTTATATTAATAAATTTAAAATTATTATTATTTTTATAATATTAAAATTGATAAAACAATATTCTATTTCTAGAAATTAGTGAAATTAGGTGTGTTGACTAGAAACTAACGTAATTTATTTAATTAGATAACATTAGGTTATTAATAAATTAATATTAATGGTTATTAAAAATTAATTATTAGTTTGAATGATTTCCTTTGAAGAACTTATATTATTATTATTATTACTTTTCTATTATTAAAATTAATAATATAATAATCTATTTCTAGAAATTAGTTATAATGAATAGTGATTTACCTAATTAAATAACATTAAGATAATAATAAAATGGTTATTATAAATTTATTAATTGGTTAAGTGATTTCTTTATAAGAAGTAATTTAGGGTACATGAATAAATTACCTATTCTTATTCCAAAAATAATAATAGTTTCTAGATAAAACTGTGTAGATTTCCTTACAGGTTTATCTGAAAAACAATCCATTACTAAGGTATCAAACTTTAACTACAGAGATCAATTATCCACCTTACAAAATATATCAAAATCTATAGTGGAAAGTAAATGGATACATAACAACTCGACCTAAGGTATCGGTGCTTTCTGATTTGGTTTATGAAATTGCGTGAATAAATTTTCACTTACAGAATCACCCAGAACAACGGTGTCCTTATCCATTAAGGAAAAAAAATTGAAAACTGTAATATAAAGTTTAAAACTTTAAAGGACGTTGATATCATATAGAGAACAAAACAATTAGTCCCCTGGACTATTACAATTCTGGATACATTCATGTATGTACTAGGAAAACAATGAAATAATGGAGCTCATACAACAAATTCTGTACACATAAATGTTTGTATAGGGAAGACAATAAAAGAATGGAGGTCATAGAGCATAATTGAAGGAATAAAAGAATGGTTGGAAGGACAGGGTATCTGGAATTCATCAATCAGACTATGGAGTTGAGTTGTTGAGGGCTCATTTGCATTCAGGAGGCACCCCTTGGGGGAACCTCTTGGTGTCAGAACAGTAATCATAGATCATATAGTTATTTCGCACCCATTGGAGCTTCTGATCTTGGTTCGAGTCTAAAGCCTCCTCTGCTGCGAAGTTAGACGAAGCAGCAACATTGAAGCTGCGGAAGGATGCAACAAAAGGGGCTTTGCTCCAGTCTGTCTTGACGAGTCCACCTCTAGTCACCCAATCATCTGCATTCCAAAGGCTTGAATAGACCCTCATTGCTTGGCTCTTAGGATAGTGATAATTGCTATCCACTTTACCCAACTCCGTCTCCCTGTTCTTAAACACTCGAACAGGAGTCTCGTCTACAGAAAATCTGAATAACAAACCTACATTTACAATTCTGTTAGATTCCCTATACAAACATTTATGTAATGAATGGATGAATCTATACAAACATTTATGTAATGAATGGATGAATAAGTGAAGAGGTAATTAGAATACATACATGATTTGGTTTGATGTCCATAGCACGGAGTAAGTGTGGAAATCCAAGGTTGGGTCGAACCACAAGTAAAATTGTTGCTCACGATTGCCCAGGCCTTCAGCGAAGACATTAGTGTGCATAATATAAGGATCCCTAGAGAGGTTGCCAAGAAATTCAAAGTCTATTTCGTCATGTTTAGGGCCTTGAGACGATAGCTGTAAGGAGGCATATACCAGCAACATGTTAGCATAGTATAGGACAATATATTGTCATTCAGAGTATAATTGGGTGGAACAGGGTAGAGTGACAAGAAAAACATACATAATAAGCAGTGACTGTGCGAGTTGCTAGGTACCAACTTGATTTGCATATCAATCTTGGCAAACAGATACTCCTTTTCGGATTGAAACCCACAGCCTGTCATCAAAAAGAAGGAATAAGATGTCTACATGGAGTAAGTGTACATGAAAATGAATTGTTTGCAGAGCATGTTGCTATGAAAATCATATTTGCTAAATATTACCTGAAGTCCGATCCAAAGTCAATTGTAATTTTTGGCCATTGTCAAGGATTTTAGCACGATCATTACCACATGTAATGTCAACATCGTTGTAGAAGTTTGCAGAGACAGTTAGGAGAAGTCTGGATGAGATTAACAATAAAAGAAAGAGGAAGGGTGTTCCCATTTAAAATGAATTAGATGGAAGGACTGAGTGATGCAGGGAGGATGTGAAAGGAAAGGAACAGAATTGCCCGAGATGCCTGCGTAAAACTGAAATATTGAATGAACAAGTGAATAAACAACCAGTAGGCCGAAATCGTTCTGGGAGATGGATGTGCTTGGAGTGATGGCTAATTGGGGTTATATATATATATATATAACATAAATAGCAGTGGGCATATGTCATCTCATCCGCGTGGGCGAGGAAAGATGAAGGAAACAAGAGCGAGAGGTATCCCGCCGAACAAATAATGAATGATTGTGTTGGTGTACATGCACTTAGATTAGCTGTGTTGGTGTACATGCACCTAGATTAGCTCCAGTTAACTTATTGCTTGCATGTGGCACATGTACACATTAACATAAGATAAAGCACACTTAGCTTTAGTTAGCTTTAGTTATTGCATGTACAACTAAGCTTAACTTAGTTGTTTTATGTATTTATTCTAAAACTAATATTGTAGAATCAAATTTTTCATTCTTTTCTCAATTCTTGCTCGCTTCCTTCCTTCTCTTGCAAGCTTGTTTACTGTTTTGTAGATCTAGATCTGTGTATCTCAAAATCTTACATGGTATCAGAGCTTAGGGATTTGTAATCAGTGCACAAGCAATTTTATTTGCAGGTTCAGAAGATTGAAGCAACAACAAAGAATGGAGTCTAAATTGGAGTTTCCACAATCGACAATTCTCACTCCATATAATTATTTCGAATGGAAGCTAAAGATTCAACTTCATCTCAGAAGTAGAGGCTTATTTCGAATAACCATGGAAACAGAAGTTGAACCAACATCAGAAATGGAGAAAACAAGATATTTCAATCGCATGGACGAGGCCTTCGACATCCTATGTTTATCTATTTCTCCGGAACTGCTATTTCATGTTGAATCATGTTCAACTCCAAATGAAGTATGGGAAATTTTGGAAGGATTGTTTGGAAAACAGGATGAAATGCAAGGTCACATTCTCGAAAATGAGTTAAACTCGTTAGATCCGAGAAACTTTGAGAACATTCAAGATTTTTTCACAAGGTATAAAGCCTTGTTGGTTCAGCTGAAAGGATGCGGGATTGACAAATCCAAGCAATCAGTTGATTCTTTCCATTTTATCAAAACTTGGTCCAGAGTATGCAGTATTCATCTCTACATTCCACACAGTTAGATCTGCAACTGGTGCATCTTGGAAGATGCCCTCACTGGATTCTTTTATTCAGTCTTTGATGCATGAGCAAGATAAGCTCATCAAAATGGGCACACTTAAAAATTCCAAAGCGCATGCACTTACTGTGCATGCAAAAGGAAAAGCAAATTCCAAAGACCATTAGAAAGGAAAAGGGAAGAAGGATCCTGATCCAAGAAAGGGAGGACATCCCAAACCCCCTGATGGATCATCTGGCTCAAAGGAAAGGAAAGGAACGAAAGGGAAATCAATGTGCAATTATTGCCACTGTGGTTTTCATCCTGAATCTGCATGCATGAAGAAGACTATAGATCTTATGGCGCAGACACTCCAGCAACACAATCTTGGAGACCACATTCCTGAGAATGCTAAGAAGAAGTCTGGAGAAAAAACACCATATCCAAGAGGTAACGGGCATGCTTTGATTGCTCTTCATTCGGCACCACAAGAATGGATCATCGATTCAGGAGCTTCACATCATATGGCTTCTTCAAAGGAATCCTTTTCTTCTCTACATGCATACTTAGGTCCTCCCATTCTCATGGGGGATAATTATGTAGTTGTAGCAACTGGACAAGGAAGAGTGCAATTCGAAGATGGAAGTTTTGAAAATGTCTTGCATATTCCAAGGCTTTCTGTGAATCTTCTCTCAGTGTATCAGATGACACACACAGGCAGCAGAAGGAAAGTGGAATTTACCCCAGATTCCGTGAGCATTTATGACATGCAAACCAATTTGAAGATTGCATCTGGCAAGGTAAATGATCAATCTCGTCTGTATACATTTTCTGATTTTGTTCCTCAATCAGATTCTATTTTGCTACTTACGCATGCAAATGAAGAAAGTAGGATATGCCACGAGAGATTTGGGCATTTGAATTTCAGATATATGCAACAGCTTAGTAAGCAAGGGATGGTCAAAGGATTGCCAACCATTGAATTTTCAGATGGTGTTTGTAATGGATGTCCTCTTGGAAAGCATCCACAAGAAAAATTCGAGAAGGGGCATGCATGGAGAGCCTCTTCACCTTTGGAACTTGTTCACAGTGATCTCATGGGTCCATTTCCGATGCTTTCAATGAGCAAAGAAAGATATGTGTTGTCATTTATAGATGATTACACGAGATTCACTTGGGTTTACTTCTTGAAACTCAAGTCTGAGGTTTTTCAACATCTAAAGATTTTCAAAGCGCATGCGGAAAATCAGTCTGGAAAACGCATCAAGATACTCTGCACAGATAATGGGACGGAATATGTCAACAAAGATATCAAAAATCTTTGTGATGAAGCAGGCATACAGTTGCAGCATACAGTTCCTTACACTCCACAGCAAAATGGCGTGGCTGAAAGGAAAAATCGATCTTTGAAAGAGATGGCTAATTGCATGTTGCATGCAAGATCTCTTTCGTCGAAATTGTGGGCCGAAGCTATTAATTGTGCCTCATACATTCAGAACAGATCTCCTCATAAATCTGTTCCTGGAAAAACACCTTTTGAGGCTTGGACTGGCATGCAACCTGAAGTTAGTCATTTCCGCATCTTTGGGTCTCGAGTATGGGCCCGCATTCCTCCAGAGAAGAGAAAGGCTTTGGAGCCTCAAAGCAAAGCATGCATGTTTGTTGGATATTCTGATGAAGTCAAAGGGTACATATTGCTTGATATCCACACTGAAGAGCTCTTTATTGAATGGAGTGTAAAGTTTGACGAAGATATTTCACATGCACCAGTAGATGAACTTGTTACCAAGTTTCCATCACCACTCATTGATGAGTATGCAGATGAAACTTTAGACCAACATTCTGATGACGATGAGTCTCTTCCTGTGACCCTTGTTAGACCACCAGTTGTTGAACATCGAGATCATACTTATGCACGTAGTTCGGAAGATTCTCGACCACCTTCAACATAAAAATGGCGCAGCATGAGTGATATCCTTGATGATCCTGCTTCTATCCCTCTGTTTGAGGAAGATCCGCAAGCACTCTTATCTATGGAGCCATCCATGCCCATGCATGCTTATATGATGCATGGATCTGATCCACAAACTTATGCAGAAGCAAATAGGCATCCTGAATGAGAAGCCGCAATGGATGAAGAATATAACTCTCTCATTAAGAACCAGACTTGGGATTTGGTTCCGCTACCTTCAAATCGCAAACTTGTGAGATGCAAGTGGGTTTACCGGACCAAGAAAGCATCAAATGGCCAAGTTAGTTGATATAAGGCACGATTGGTAGCAAAAGGTTTTCAGCAAGTACATGGTGTTGACTATGATGAGACTTTTGCTCCAGTGGAAAAAATGGATTCCATTCGGCTAACTCTCTCTATTGCAGCAGCAAGAGGATGGGAGGTGCATCATATGGATGTGAAGAATGCCTTTCTTCATGGTGATCTCGAGGAGGAAATCTACATGGAGTAGCCACCGGGATACATGCATAATTCATCTCTGGTATGCAAACTAAAGAAGTCTCTCTATGGCCTCAACCAGACACCTAGAGCATGGTATGTGAAGATGGATTCTTATTTGTTATCTCAAAATTTTGTATGCTGCAAATCTGATTCCAATGTTTATTTTCTGAAGAAAATTGACTCCTTGTTGATCATAGTACTCTACGTAGATGATCTTTTGATAACGGGTAGTTCAGCTTCTGTCATTACTAACATCAAAGCTGCATTGCATAAACGGTTTTCTATGACCGACATGGGCTTGCTAAATTTCTTCCTTGGACTAGAGATCCATCAGTGTGATTTTGGCATTACCATTTCTCAACCAAAATATGCCAGAGATCTTTTGGCACGATTTCACATGAGTGACTGCAAGCCAGCAATCACACCTTTCTTATCAGGGATAAAGCTTGAGAATGGCAAAGACACACCATTGGTTGATTGCACATTGTACCACCAGCTTGTGGGAAGTCTTCTTTATCTCACTCACTCCCGCCCTGATCTCTCCTATGCTGTCGGAGCAGTTTCCAGATACATGCAGGAGCCACATGAGTTACACTGGAACGCTGCAAAGCGCATCCTTCGATATGTCCAGGGGACAATCACCTATGGGATTCATTATGCAG
>APFE031620726.1:0-30790 GCA_000404065.3 Pinus taeda
AGACTGTAGAGAAGAAAAAGAAAGCTACATCACCAATCTCGCCAAGAAAGACAAGGAGCCAGACAATTAGAAATTAAGAAAGTATAGGTCCGATAGACCAATTTGGTCTCAGTGGACGTTAACCATCATCATCATCATCATGTAGAATATTGAAAATTCAAAATATCAACCTTCTAATTTAAAAATGCAAAACAATAAAAACCTCACTACAAAAAAATTAAAATTAAAACAAAAACAAGAAAATATGAAGAAAATGACCACTTCAGAAATTATTAAATTTACAAAATAATTATTTACATTTCATACGTTAGAAAATTAAAAAGAAAAAAGAAAAAGCCTTTTAAAAAAAGGGCCTGATGTAGAATTACCACTTTTTAAAATCAGCATAAAAAAACTACCATTCTAAAATGCAATTTACATAAAAAAATTTATAGTGCCAAAAACTATGCTCTAAAAAACACATGTGTGTTCTGCATCACCACTTTTCAAAATCGGGTCACTTTTTTGCTATCTCTACAAAACAGGTAACAATATGAGTTCCTGTTTCAAAGTTTACATTGTTCTTAGGTCATTGCAGTATTTACAATGATTATCTTGTTGAGAAGAAAATCAACATGAGAAACAAAACAATGTGACAACCATAACAACATAACACCCATACCGCTTAATGGATATTTATGACATAGCTCATGGTGGTATTTACATCCATATGCATATATAGGGAAGGATACATATCCCGCATCTGATCAGCCATATCCCATGTAGCTTCATTGAGCCCAAAGTCCTTCCATTGCACTTTAACTGCTCGATTGCTTGGTTCCAGAGCATGAGGATATTTCTCTACAAAATGCTCTGAGGTTCCAACTGGAATTCTCCTTCTGGTTCCACCTATAATACATACTATTCAATCACATGATCAACATATTTAACATACTTCTTAAGAAATGACACATGGAAAACGTCATGGGCTTTCACCATTGGAGGAAATGCAAGTAAATAGACTATTGGTCCAATCCTCTCAAAATATTGAAAGGTCCACAAAACTGAGGTACAACTTGTCGCATGATCCAATCCTCAAGGATCTCTTCTTGGGATTGATACACAAGTACATATGCTCCCCAACCTGAAAATCCTTAAACATCCTGTTCTAATATCCATAACTTTTCTCTCTGTCCTATGTTGTCTTCAGATTATTCTTGATTACCTGTATTTCTTGTTCCATCTCTACCAACATGTATGGTCCAATAAACATAATGTTCACTGGATCACCCCAATTGGTGGGAGTTTTACAATGCTGCCCATACAATGCCTCAAAACGGAATCATCATCAAATATTCATGGTACCCATTGTTTTAAGTGAACTCTACCAGTGGAAGATAATCCTCCCACTTTCATTGTTGATGCATCACATACATTCTCAACATGTCCTCCAAAATCCTATTGACCCTCTCCATTTTTTCATCTGTCTACGAATGATAAGTTGTGTTGAAGGCCAACTCTATACCCAAACCTTCAAATAACTCTTTCCAGAATCTATAAGTTTACTTTGTATCCCTGTTTGACTTTACTAGAATGAAAACTTTACTAGAATGAAGTGTGCTACCTTTTTCAACCTATCAACCACAACCATGATAGAATCATGTTGTCTAGATGTCCTCGGCAAACCTGTAATCAAATCCATGGAAATGATCTCTGATTTCCACTCTGTAATCAGAAAATTAATCCACTTGTATGCTTACACTGCTTTTACCTGTTGAAAATATATGCACCAAGCCACAAATGTTTCCACTTCATTCTTTAGATTAATCCAATAATATAAATTCTTCACCACTGTCAATGTCTTCTGATATCTTGAGTGCCTTTTATATGGCTTAGCATGAAATTCCCTGAGGATAATCTTCTTGAGCTCACTATCATCTGGCACATATATCTTGTCCCTAAATCTAACCAAGCCATCTGTTGTGAGACGATAGTCCACTTCTTGGTCACTTATACCCTGTTTTTACCTATGCATGAGCTCCATATACTTGTCATCCTAGTGTCCATCTTGCATGATCCGATCTAGCAGATCTATCCCATAATAACTCATAGATGCTATGTGATTTACCTATATTTGCCTACTAAGAGCATTTGCAACCTCGTTCTATTTACCTTTAATGTACCTAATCTCAATTCAAGCTCACTGATCATGGCCAACCATCTAGCTTGCCTGAAATTCAAATTCAGGTGGTCAAATAGATACCTCAATCCACTGTGATCACTCATCAAGATGAACTGCTTGCTAAGAAGATACTGCCTCAACATCTTCAAAGCATGGATGATCGTTGCCAACACAAGATCATGTGTTGGATAATTCTACTTGTGCTCATTCAATTTCCCTGACTCATATCATACTATCTATTCTTCCTGCACAAGGGCTCCACCAATTCTTCTCTTACAAGCATCTCTACATACCACAAACTATTTTTCTAGATCTTCAATCTTTAAGACTCGAGCATTTATCAACAGTTGCTTCAACGGCTCAAAACTTGTTGCACATTCTTCTATCCATTCAAACTTCTTACCTTTACTTTGAAATGATGTGATAGGATATGAAATCTAAGAGAAGTTATCAAAATGTATTTCATAATAATCACATCGTTGTTTTTGAGTCAATGTTTCGAACCATCTATTGTGGTTCATCCTCGGGAAAACGATGAAAAACCAAATCTCTAACTAGGTATAAATAGAATAGATGCCTGAGGTGCCAACAGTAAATGTTAGAAATTTAGTTTAGTAAATTAAATAAATTCAGTTATAAGAAGAATGTTAAGTATTAGTTAGGTCAAAATAATATTAAAGAAGTTAATTAGTTGGGAAATATACTAAATAAAAATTATAAAATGAATAAAATAATTACTAATATTAAGGAACATAAATAATCATTAAGAAAAGGTCGAAATACATAAAAGAAATAGGTAACTAATTTAAATATTACTATTGTGTATGAGTTAATATTTAAAACAAATAATCATATTATTAGTAAAAAAGGAACATAAGACAACCATAGATATAAAAATGGAAAACTTTAAGTAGAAAAAATGATGAAAATAATTATATATATATATATCTATATCTATATATATATAATATATATATATATATATATATATATAAACAAAACAAAAAAATGAATAAATTTAATTAAATATTAAAATAAACTGGGAAATCAAGACGAATGGGCAGGAACCCAACTCCTACTTAATTTCCAACCATCATCACTATTGAGATTCCTTGAATGATTTTCAATTTCAATGGCCTCACGCAACTCCCTACGATGAAAGTGATCAATCCTAGTGATGACTTGGGAGTTCTCAATGCAGACATGATGCATAGTTTTCTCTGAACACTCAGCAATACTTAAGGAGTGGAAACACCTATGTCTAATGTTTGCAACATGTTCCTGAATATGAAGATTAATGGAGCGACTTGTTTCCCAAATGTAGGGAATCCCACAAGAGTAAGGAATTGAATAAACCCCTTTCATGTCTTTAGGGTTAACTAGGTCCTTAACAGATCTAAGGGAGCTTCTATTTGTATTAAGGGGGTGTTGTAGCGGCTACAACCACCCTCCAAAATTTTTCCTAAGCTTTCTATTGGAGCCTCCCTATCGACCATCCTCAGCAGCATGTCTTGGATTGTCAAGCACATCAGCTTCAGTTGTTTCATAGAGTCTCGTTAGCCTGTGCATGCAAGCTTGTTCCACCCCCTTCACAAGCTACTTTCCAGACTTAGTATCAATTGTTGGTTGAGCAGCTCCCTCTGGGAAGTGTGCAATTCTAGAGGGGAACCAACCTTCCCTCTAGAAATTGTGCAAACCCAGCTGGACACCCAGTTGGGCTCTAGAATTGTGCAATTCTTCCAGACAGTCTTCCTCTCAAAAATTGCGCAATTCATTTGAGGACAACTGCTCAGCCCATAAATTATGGAATTTTAGGCAGAAATCACTTGTTTCTCACACAAATTTCACAATCAATATGGGATAGCCAACCCAGTAGCTGGCATAAATTGCACAAATACAGCCAAGTAGCCTCCTGGTCTCAGAAATTGCAAGATGTAGTCAGACAGGATTCCTTGAAAAAATTGCGAGTTCTGACCTAGGACAGCTGCTCAACCCAGAAATTGCACAATATTAGGAGATAGTCACCTTTCCTCTGAGAAATTACACAATCCCTCTAGGACAACCATCTTTGCTTAGCCCAGAAACTACGTAGATTTTTATCCCAGACTCCGAGACCGATACGTGTGCCTTCAAGTTAACCAATTCCCTTCGAGACCAAGAAAAATTGATTTGCATGCATGTAATGCTTCTCCCAAGGCAGCATGCAATGGCGTCCCCTAATTCAAGGATCTATTTTTAGAAGCTAGAGGTTACATGCAAGGATCATTTCAGAAACCTCCTGCCAAGTGTCACTTTTCCTATATTTATGGCATGCGCATCACAACCTCGATCTTATCAAAACTTAGCAACCGAATGCTACAAAGCTCATTCTTCACATCGATCTTGCAACTCTAACATCCCACAGTGCGTCTAGGAGCCATTGACACATTCAACTCAGTTGTTTCGGGGTAAGCCCGCTTTTCACGTCTCACGTTGCATTTATGTTGCTTTTTGTGTTTCGCTTCGTGTGAGTGCTGTCTCCTTGATTTCACTGAGCGCCTACTATTGTTTTGATATATGTTAGCTTGTAGAAGCACCATTTCATTTTTTTTTTGCATCTCACTATTATCGCATGCATGACATTGTTTTTGCATGAACGGTTGTCATTGCGACGACCCGCTTCACTCGCATGCATGCTATCATGTATTCTGATTCCTGCACTTATTGTTCACATGCATAATCATTCACTCTTGTTTGCACTCATCTCATCATGCATTGAAACTTCTCATGTTTTCAGTCACCTGTTGGTCGGTTTGGGCTACTTTGGCCTAGATTGTGCCTTGCCTGACTAGCACTGCACATTTCTAGGAGTGAAGGCTCTGACTTCCCTCCATAAATTGTGCAAGTTTGGCCTAGTACTAATCTCCATGCAATGAATGCAAGAGGAGGGTTTTTGAAAACATAGAGGTGGAGCAAGGCTGCAAGTTCAAAGAAGATCCACTCATGAGGAAAGCAGCTTTGGAGATTGAGGCTACGAGGTGACAACGCGACACGAATATTGCATGAAGGAAGAGAGAGAAACAAAGAAGCAATTGTATGTGCTAAAGAAACAACTCAAGGAGGAACATGAGTTGTACATACAAGAGAATGAGTTGTAGTAGGAACAAGTACAACAGGGGGTGCAACATGCACATATGGATGAAACTACACCTGTACAAGTTATAGATCCATCCCATCAGTTGGCATGAAGCAAACAAGGAGAGCAGTGTTGTTGATCGCATGCAAGGGAATTCAACAGAATGATTATCATTGTGCGTACACATGTGATCCCACCAATTTGGAACTCTCACCAAGGCAAAGACAAGAAGTAAGTCCAACTCGAGTTGAACATGTATTTTGACAAGTTGATGCGCACGACCACCAACACATGCTTGGAGATCAGGACAGACACTATGCATCAACATGTGGCCGGTCCGATTGCACCCACAACAACCATGCTTATGCTATCAGATGGGTTGGATGAAGTAGCCATATCAGTGTACTCGGATGCAGCAGAGGGAAGAGTTTTCTTCAACAAGATGTCACCATTAAGCCCACAGACACCATCACAGATGATTAAGCTTGGCATTAGTTTGCCTCATCGACCATCACAAAGATGTCAAAGGGTTTGTCTCACCACAATGGCCCGACTGTTAATGATGTCTTGCATGGCTTGCTCAAGCCATTTTTGTCTCACATGGGTACATGCGCAGATTGTATGTAATGTCTTGTCAAGTGGAAGTTCAAGTGCCAATAGTTGCATGTAACAGTCATAGAGTAGATGAAGAGTCATAAGGGTAGATGAACTGTCACAAAGGGGAATGTCAAGGGCCACCCCACCTTTTCTATAAATAGCCCCTCATAACTCATTGTATAAGATTTTGGTCATCCATGCTTTAGATAAGAGTATCTTAGAGAAAGCTTGGACAATATTACAATGACCCTTGGCTTCTCCACTACACATAGCTAGTATATCTCTTTGGAGGAATAGGAGGTTGTGGCTATTACATTCTGTTGTCGGAACTAGTGGTTGGACATGGATGTATTGCATGACTGGAACTTACACTTCTTAATATAATAGAGCCAACACGTTTTATGCATATGTTGTATTGTATTTTAGCTATCTTGAGTACTCTAGATGATATATGTATATGTTTTATTATGCATGTATGTGTAGCTATTTCTCTATATGTATGTATGAATCTTTCTTAAATGTGTTGTTGGTTTAACCATCACTTTGGAATGCTAGCTTACTTGCCTTCCATGTCGTGATGCATCTTTTCTCATGTGTTCCCTTCTTAACTCTGTGCTATTATAGGTATCCAAGGGGCGCACTCACCTATATGATCCCAATGGAAGTAAATTCAAATGTGATGAAGTAGGAATACCATTTAATCATAATCATATCCACATTTAATCATCATTTCAACCATTTTGCAATCATTAATGCATGACCATACCAACCACATACCATGAACTCATGCACGAAAACTATCACCATGTCAATGTATGCATGACAATATATAAGCACTGACATGCATGACCAATGCACAACCAACATGTGCTCAAGACCACTACATCCAAAAATAACAATATAAACTTTTCATATGGTGACCACTACAACTATGACCACCATCATGCATACATAACAACTACATAGACGACAAACACAGAGAACACATATGTAATTGACATGTATCCGAAACTAACACAAACTACCCATCTAGTACAAAGTGTGAACCATGCTCTGATACCACTCTGTAACACCCTCCTCCCACATTTACCCAAGTTAACCAGTCTGATAGGGTAAACATGTGACGAGAGGTTACTATGATCTGATTCAACTCCCCATGTATAGTTAAGGAAGTGGAACTAATAAAACACATCCAATCTAACCTTCTACACATGTTACAGAACATTCAGGAGCCAACCAACCCTTCCAAGTGACCAACCCCTGAGGTAACTTGATATTTTAATGATCTAGAGCCTCAATCACTCCCATGACATGGCCATGCATGCAAATGGGACCCTCCAGTCACTCCCACAGTAAGGGAATGCCAGCAGCTAGGTACTTTTTTAGCTAATTTTGATCCAACGACCCGAGATTCTGTGCCACTTTTTTAGGGCTAGAACTCAGACCACTTCCCAGAACTTCATGAACTCTCATTAATAACATCAAAACAAGAGTACTAATGCAAACAATTGATTAATGAAATGACTAGACTTATCATAACAAAAGATCTGAGCATAGGGGTCTCATACATATTTGAGAATCATAAGGAAGCATTAATGCCTTATCAAAATAGATACATTATCATCTATTAGGTCATATACTCAGTGTTCATTCATTTGAAAATCAAAAGATGATGAAATCCATTATTTAAGAATGTCATAAAACATCCTCGTAACAAGCATATATTTAACAAAAATAACAAAGATAGGAGAACCATAAAAACCACATATAAACAAGCATATTTACCCATCAAATACAAGACGAAATCAACTCTTATTAACATATGCAAAACTAGTAACTCAACCCAAGATGTTACAGGGCTTTTAGAGTGTTTGTCCAACCAAGGCTTTCAAGAACTAGTATTAGAAGGAATTGGAAATACTTTAGGAATTTCATAAAGCTGGATTTGGATAAAGCCATAAAAGGAATTTTTACTTTTGCCAATATTTTTACTTAGTGTGGTTAACCCTATCGCAATCTTATACTTCATAACAACATTTAATGGACCTAAACTTTAGATTTTGAAAACACACCATTTAAATGTTGTATTTATCTTCAAATAGAACATTTTAAAAAAATATGTCCTCGAGAAAAGAAAGAGCCAAAAAGAAAAAAGAAACAACCCCAAGGGCCAAAAGGATATCACTTCTCGGATAAACATCTCTCTGAAGTGGAGGAGGAAGAAAATATAGAGAATTCTGCAAGTATTGTTGACCAGAATCATAAGAAATATTAGTAGGAGGAGTTGAGGATGCGGAAACTATGGTTCAAAGCTCAAACATTAATAAAGAAAAAAAACTACAATCTAAATGTAGCAGAATGAGAAGATTCCCCTAAAAAGGAGGTGGGAAGAATTGAAACAATCCATGCATTAAAAAGTTCGGATTCAGATAAACAAGTCCCCATGAACATGGAAGAGAATCAAATGGCTATTGTAACTGCTACTCCCTACCATGGTGGTCAGAAAACACTAGAGAAAAAGGAGAGAAAAAAAGAGCAGTTAAGTACCTTCACACTTAGCTCCCAAATGTATTGTTTCTTTGTGTTTCTCTCTTTTATTTTTGTTTACTTGGGCACCAATCAGTGGTTGGTATGATCAAATGTTTTTAGCACCTGCAAAAATGTAATTTTGTTCTTTAAATAAAATTGCATTTTCTCCTTGGGAAAAAAAACTTTTGTATAAGAAGTTTCAAAATAATATATTTTATTTACTATAGATTATTTAAAAGGTGAGTTAAAAAGAAAACCTTTAAGGTTGGTAATAAGAGACACTATCCAAATGCTTTAGTTTATAGGCATATCCCCAAATATCTTGTGCATTTATTTTGTTGACCCATTAGCTACCATGCTTTATAGGAACACATTAAAGTAGAGTGAAAGTATTTATTAAGATATTCTCCTATTTTTTCTCTACTCAGCAAAATGTCAAAGTACTATGGATGCATATAAATTTTTTATTGGGAACCTTGTACTTTTTTTATCACGATAGAGCCATTTCTTTGATTTAAGGCAATAATGACTTTTATCTTAAACTATATGGATGGAGTTCCTAATCTTCCATATTTTTGGTTAGTGAAAGGCTTTTAAGCAATAGGAGGTTCCTTAGATTCTCACTAGTAAGGATGAATGGCTTGAGTTTCGTATCTGATTCTAGGGGGTGCATCTTGCATGGGAAATCACCTTTTGCAATTCCTTCATAACCTCCCAATTCTCGACATGAGGATTTTATTTTAGGTATGATACTATTTGATTGCAAGTCATAGATTCTCATAAGCCAAAGATAATTTGTCAGAATTAAGAGGAAAACCTTAAAGAAGAAGAAGACCTACACCGAATTTGTTTAACCAAAACAGTGGACCTTTAAGCATTTAAAGGAAAATTAAAGCAAAGGCAGGATACTGACCATTTGAAAAAAAAAAAGGCCGATTCCTGTAAATTAAAGGCGCCGAGAACGTCTCTCTCACTCCAAGATCCGCAGGAAGGATAATTAAAGGTGTAGGCGGATAGTGAAGACTCTCAAATCCAATTGAATATCTCACACAGCTGGATGCAAGCTCTGGCCCCGACAACTCCAAGAGATCTATCGAAATTGAGGGGGGGCCTTTCCTGTAGCAATACGTTCAAGAAAATCAATGAATGCCGCGTAGAGCAAGAATGGATTGAATTTTTCGAATAATAATTGGGAACATGCTTTTAACTCAATTTATATGGAAACGCTTTAAATTGTTTGAGTCATTTGAATGCTAGAAAAGCCGGATTCAATCTTAAAGTCGGCCATCATTTCCCTTTTAAATGGTTTGAAAAATAAAATTGAAAATATTTTTCTTTCGATTTAATTTTTATTCGAAATTATTTAAATATAAAAATAAAAATTGATTTTATTTAAAGATATTATGACACATTTAATTTAATGCCAATGCCTTAACTTTATGTTTTTTCATACAAAGGCCAGGTACCATTCATGGTTTCTTCCGGTCTATTTCATGGTAAGAAATTAACTTTATGTTTTTTCATACAAAGGCCAGGTACCATTCATGGTTTCTTCCGGTCTATTTCATGGTAAGAAATTATATTTTGGTTTTTGGAACTTCAATTTATATGTAATTTTGATTCTATCTCATGAATAACAAAAGTTATTTTACTGTACAAAGTTATATTTTGGGTTTTGGAACTTTCATTTATATGTAATTTTGATTATATTTGATGAATAATAAGTTATTGTGTATTTTAATTTAAAAAAAAAACTTTATATGTTATTTAATAAGTTTTTTAGCATGACTTTGTATTGTTTAATTTAACACTCACTTGTTAAAATAGAAATTAAGTAGAAAATTGTATTAATGGTTTATTTTTAAAATACAATATAAAATATTTTTTGAGACATGTTTTCAGTCATAATCACATCAAAAATTCATTTGCCCATTCATTTCAAACCAACCAATGTGGTTCATCGTGGTCTAAAACATGTCTCAAAAACTTCATATGGATGCTAGAAGCCTAAATTCAATAACAACATAAAATACTTTATGTGAATTATTTATTGATATTTAAAATAACAAAATAAAGATATATTTATTATTTATTTTTAATGATGTTGTGATTTTCTTTTATTTTTATATGTTTTTCTACCTTTTTATATAGGGGATTTTCATTTTAGTTTCATTTTAGATTACCAGTTTTATGTTATATATGACATTTATGTATAGTTGTTATATCTTTAGTCTTAACTCTATAAGTATCTAGAGATCAAATCTTTCCAGGTGCAAACTTCTTTTTGGATTACAAAATTTAAATGAAGGTTTGCACCCTAAGATATTTGTCCCTCTCAATGCTAAATAAATATATGATTAAATAGATCTAACTTGATTTAAAAACATCTATAGAATTATAATACCATAATATAAAATATACCTATATGTTTGTATGTTATGTATGGTAAAATTTGATTCTATATTCTTGAATATTGGTTGTGTTTTTGCTCATACACAGAATTTTTGTACACAATAGTCGGGTGGCAGATTTCTACATATTTGGTTGTCTCAATAGTGGGTGCAAATACTTTGGCCGTGGATATATCAAAATCCAAAAAATGAGGTTAGAGCCTGCCAGCTAATGTTGCAAGTTGTGTTTAGCATATTATGTAATGGAATATTTTATATGTTGATACACAATTCATAAGATATTTTGAGAAAGTTATTTCAATAACATTTACCATAATTTGTTGTGCACATTTAGAAAGAGAATAATGGCAAGGAATGGAAGGAATTTGAGAAAGAAATATCCACACTTGTTATTAGAAAATTAACACAACTTTTTGCATCTTGAAAAGATGATGATTTCCACCTCAACCTTGCAAAGCATAGACATTTCATATGCCTTCTTCAAAAAATATGTGTTTATGCTTGTAGAAAGCCACTCACCAATTTATAATATTCTTGATTTGATTTATCTCAATCTTTCTACAACCCTTTGTGTATTTATACCCTCTCTATAACCATTCCAATCACATCCACAAAGTCCCAGTTTAACAAAGCCCTAGTCATGTTAATGTTATTAGTTGTTAAGTTGAAGATGATCTGCATATTTCCAATTATTTTGACTCATAAAGAGATATGAGGAAATCATTGCAGGTGATTAGCCATAATATCTCCTAATGCACAAGTTTACAAACACTAAAATGGCTTCATTTCAGTTGGAGTGTATCCTCAAGGTTTCCGAGAGGGAGGATGGGGAATTGTCACAAATAAAAAAGAGTGGACGATAAAACCCTCTTTGGAGGATGGAAAGGAAGGAAAACCAACTTGCTTTTTGTTTTCTCTAAAACCTACTTTTATTTTTTTCATTTTTTAATGTATTTTTAATTTTATGTTTTAATGTAATGCTATGTGACAATATCTCTCGAATACTATGGTGTTACTAATGTGCCTATTAGCAAAATAAATTGTGTTTTTCTCACATTGATATTTTCTAGGTGGACCTTCTTTTGACCACTTTAAGATCGCATCGCCCTTTAAAAGGTGTTATTTTCAAGATTTACGCCTTATTACATAGTTTTTACTTAAATTTCTCCTAACTTGAAGATCTTCCTTAAGTCCTTTTTTATATTTATAATTTCGTACTATAGTGTGAAGCGAATGTTGGACTTCCAAGTTACATTCTTAATGTACCTACCATGGAAGAAATGGCTTCAATTTTTCGAGAACAAGGTTAGTCCCCAATGGAGATTGTGTCCTCGACCTGGAGGCTAGAAGAGGAGACGATTATATCAAATGGTATAAAAGCATCCTTGAACTAGAACTGGAGAATTTAAGAGAGGACATGGTTATAGAACATCCTTCTCTCACCAGAAGTTCCCCATGATTGTCATTAGAGTGTTGAAAGGAAACATAAATTTCCTCTTTTATTCTATGTTATATATTCTTTAGAGAACCATGGTTATTTCCAAGAATTTCAAAAAAGACTCATTTTCCCATGATTTCGATGATAAAAATCCAATTAGAGTTGTAATGATTTATCAAGTTGCCACAATGGAAGAGTTTGTGCTTGATTTTAATGCATACGCTTTTCCTCAACATTACATAGATTATCATGCATAACCACCATATGCAAGTAGCAATTGGGCAGGGTTTTGTTTTAGATTTGAAGGGGTGGTCAACCTTTCCACATATGGGTAACATCATTTTAAATTTATGAGGGAGAGGATTTATTACATCCCATGCTCCAATAAGCTCCTCACATCCCTTTACATGCATCTTTTAGAAGGGAATGTTGGTGTGATGTTCCTCCGTCCTTCTACTTCTTAACTATTCCTCTTTTCCCACTCAACCTTGTGTGTCTTATTCATCCTTTTAGGTTCTATCTCTGTGGGATTTATAAAAATACCAATGAATGTGTTGGATTTATTATACTCCTTATCATGGATCTTGCCTATTGTCCCTTTTTTCTAACAAATGAAACTACATCCCTCCATGCTTGCTTAAAGAAATGTTAAGAATAATTTGATGTCACTAAGGATGCCATTGAACATGCTAGATTTTTAGGTTGTAGATGTAGATCTAGGTTTGATACATCAGAAGATGAAATATAGCACCGTTATCAACAAGCTTAGGGTAACATTTAGTGACACCTCTCGTAATTTCAACCATGTGAGGTAAGCATCCTCCTTGACCCTTTTCATATTCAACATTTGGTTCATAAGCATCTTACAATTTTCCAAGAGGCACCTCCATGAAATTAAGGATTTCAAACACCAAATGGTCTCCACTCCGTATTTACTCTCAATACAACAAGAAATTCCTACTCCGATTGCAACCTCAACTCCAACCATGATAGTTGTGCACCATAATTGGTTGCTTGCTTTTATTGTGATGCATAATTTCTATGTTTTTAATATGGTACTATTCTTATCTCTTTGTATTTATATTAAGATAATTTACTATGTAATATTCATATTGAGTTTCGAGAAGAAAAACTCGGTTTAAGATGTTGATTAGCATTCCAATAGAGTTCTTGGAATATTTTAATATCATAGTTCAAATACTCCATTTTGTACTTTGTCCTTTAGTCTATTCAATTTTTGTATTTTAATATTAATATAAATGACCTTTATTAAGTATAAAAAAATCCCAAGACCTAGGTCCTCGACATTATTCCCCTTTTTTTGGCCCTCAAATTGAGGATTTACTAGTTTGGTCCACTCATGTAGTTTAGTAGGTTCTAACCCAAACTAGCCCAAACTAACCCCAAATGTAGTGTTTCCATTACTAATTCATTAACGAAGTCATATGGTAAGTATCACTAGAATATTTGGCAAAATTTTTGACATTTTATCGATGTCATTTTGATGAATGCACAACAAAGGTTTGATAAAGTATATTAGCTTAGTTTATTGGCATAGTTTCTTCAAACCTAAGACACAAAAACACATTGATTTACGATCCTTAATAGTGAAAAGGGAGCATTATTGCCAATTAAATTCAGTTGCTGTAATTATTTTTTAAATGACATTTCCAATTTATTTATGAGGGATTAAGAGCGTAATATTTGTATCCAAAAAATCAGTGGCTTAACCAAGTGAAAAACACTTGCAAAGTATATAAAGTTTGGGGTATATTAATATGAGGGTTGTGATCCACTGAAATCAATGACTATAATTTGAAATAGAATTATAAATAGCCATGAATTTAAAAACTGTTTATTACATCATACCCACACTAATTTACCAATGGTAATCATCCAAAGGTGGATATTCACACTAAGTCAACAATTAAGGTGGATATTGGGTCATCTCCCTAGGATAGACTTAATGAGATATTTACACCTAAAAGCACAAATCACTCTAGGCACACATTTTAATAGTGACCCCATCAAAGCCTTTTGTACCATTTATAAGACCACTTCTTAATATTCCCAAAACTACTCTAGTTTTGGGGTTATTTCATTCTCTTGTGTCAACACAAATAAAAGGTAATAAATGTTATGAACCATGCACCTAAAAAATGATGAGAAGCCAAAAACTACAATCCACTTTGTGGTGTAAACCTCGTTTTACAATGAATACAATGTATATGACAAAATGATATATCACAAGACTAAGTCTCCTTGGTATATATAAAAGACAAAGCATACAATTATAATGAAAGGTTCTGGCCTACGTAATAATATACAAACAAATAGGTCATAATTCAACATATATGCATACTACATGGATTTAGAATTAAACAAGGGGCTTGTATAGGGCTTCACATACCCCTCCCCCTTCAAACAAGTGTTCTCCTCAACACTTGACTGATTGTGGATGTTTCTACATGGATAACTCATCTTCCCATGTTGCCTCTTCCACTGGTAGTACTTCCAATTTATGGGATACATAAAAATTGCTCAATTTTTTAGTTTCCCAATCCTTGTTGCAAATATTGTTTTTTGTTCTAGTATGATTTTTTGTTCTTATTTAGTCTCTGGAAAAATAGTTTGGACTAGGATCTTGTCACCAATTACCATTTTTAAGTAGGAAACTTGGAAGAATGGATGTACAGTGAATATGGAGGAAACTCTAATTTGTAAGCCATCCTTCCAATCCTCTGCCACAGGGGCTTCGTTAGGGGAGCAATACCATACCATGTGTATTCATATAGGGGGATATATATTCAGGAAAAAAATAACATAATATGTTGATTATATAATAGGGGTAAAGGTTTTTATACTTTCCAAGTATAAAAAATGGAGCTCAAAGTTAATGAAAAATGTAAAGGGTGTAAAAAATGTTAATGAAAAAATAGATACCTACAATATGCAGTGAGAGTAGAGGTTTTCTAAACTGAGAAGGTGTATTGGGTTCGTATTGGGCTCATAGAGGACTACAAGAGGGACTTAGCAGCAAATTTTAAAATCAAGGACTTGGGGTTGATGCACTATTTTCTAAGATTCAAGGTGTGGTAGACAGATGGGGAAATATTCCTTAGTCAAGGGAGATATATCTTGGATATCTTGAAGGTGTGGTAGATAGATTGAGTTCGTATTGGGTATTTTAAATTGAGAAGGTGTATGGGTCACATAAGCAAGAAGAAGCAAGGGTTTAAGGTAAGTATTGATTTTTTTGTGTTTTGTGTTTTGTGTTTTGTTTTTTGTTTTTAATTAAATCTAAATAGGAATAGAGATCTTAAAATTTTTAACTAGTAAAAATAGTAGTAAATTTTTTATTATATGGGGTTTTTATTTTATTTTTTCTAAATTTTGAATAAATATAACAAAATTTGTAAAAAAAATTTACAGTGAACTTTAATTTTTTTGCCATACAGGGTTTTGAGTGAAGCACCACACCTTTCAAATTCCGATGTTTATGCAGTTCCAAAATATTTTGTTGCTCCACAATGCTCCATGTATGTCTCTCTAGCAAATGTTTTGTCTTTTAATTAAACCCTAACAAAAATTGTAAAAATTATTAGTAAAATCAATAATAAAATTTAAAATTTTTACTATGCAGGGTTTTGAGTGAATCATCATACCATTCAACTTTTGATATTCTGAATAGTTCTGCTATTGCAGACTGCTAGAGCACCACAATTTTTTTAAAATAAAATCCCTTATAACAATGGACTTGTTAAGTAGGCATCGAGGAATTTCAATACAAGAACAACATCGATGCTTCGTGGGAATATAGCACCAATATAGTGAAAAGAATAGTAGGACCGACCTTTTTTAAATTTAACCTTTGTCTGGTGCTATTGAGTAGCGTAAGGATTGATGCGTCATATATAGGTGGCACACCATTGTTATTATTTGTATTAAAAATAGTGCTTCAATGGTGCATCACTCTCTACTAAGCACTAGGGCTTTTAGTTCAATTAACCGCGCCAGTCCATATAATCTAATGGGCACAACATTATTTTTAAGTTTAAAACTCCACAATGGTGTGTTATAATATGTGTGCACCGGGGTGTTAGTGTACTAGTTTAGCACCAAGTCGTTGTCACAATATAGTATCGGATTAGGAAAAATAAATCTTACGACCGATATTTTGTAAATCTAACCCTTTTCCAGTGTTATCAAGTAGTATATGCACCGATACACTTTTGTACTCAGCGCAACATAATTTTTTTATTAAAAAATAATGTGCCATGGTGCATCATGTTTCATTAGGTACTGGCAAATTTGTGTATTATAGATGCACCATTAAAAAATCATGTGCTAAAACATCCGCTCGCAAAACTCTTCTAGTGACCTCTGCTACAAACATATTTTTGGGCTATTTTTATAGGGGCTTCCACAAAAACCTCCACTAGAGGGTATTTTCCTTGTAGTGCACTCATCTCATGATAGATCCAGTGTTAGATGGATCTAAGTTGGTTTTCTTATTAAGTGATTATGTAATTGTGACAGAAAAGAGAAATACAACTGTAAAAAATATTTATTGGTCATAATAGCTATTTTAGATTTGTAACAATCCATGTACTATGAGGGTGGGATTGCATTTCAAAATAAAAATATTTATTGGTCACAATAGTCATTTGAGATTTATAACAACCCATGTATTATGAAAGTGGGATTGCATTTTAAAATATCATATTTTAATATTTTTACTCATTTTTTTTAATATCGATTTCTTTTTTTAAGGTGATGTTTGGCTCCTCTCTCTTCTAGAGTGTGCCTTTTTCACTCTTGTTGGTCTAGTGAGTTCAATAACATTTGTCAGGGATTTCAATTTTTTGTTGTTGGTCTTGAGTCACTATTATGGTAAGATTGTTTTTTTGTTATGTTTGCAAGGATTTTGGAGGGTGATTTCTCAATAAATAGAAGTGTGTGTTGTTAATTCAGTAATATTGCGATTCTTTTGCCTTCTGTCTTGGAAGTGATTTGAGTCTATCACTCTAGGTCCTAGAAAGTTTGCTCAATTGCAATCCTATCAAATTATTATGAGTTTGGTGTCTGTTGGTGGCGATGTGTGCTCTAGGTATTGCAATTGTTTCTCAATCGTACATTTTTGGAAAATGATTTTTCATTGCTTGCTATGGTTTTGTGAAATCTAATGTGTTATGTCTTTGGGATGTTGTGAGTTTGAGAATTTACTAGAATTTTCTCTTGTCATGTGGAAATTGGGTGATGATTTGGTAGTGTTTAGGTTGGGTGTTCAAGCCTCTGTATCTCGTCCCTTTTCCTACTACTCTGGTAGAGGTTCTTTCAGTGTTTGTCCCCAAAGTTCCCTTGTAGTTGTGCTCATACCTAGGATGGGTGGTGGTGGAAATTTTAGGTACAAAAGAGTTCGTCTTCTTTCCTTTGACTCTGTTGCTACCTAATTTGATGTTATTCCTCTAGAGGTGAGGAAGTAAACCCTATTTTTGGAATTCAAAGAGGTAGGAGACCATCCTTATCACTTTGATTTTGAGTTGGTGGGGGAGGATATGAAATGGGTTACCGATCCTCATAGAATCAGGAAGAGGCGACTTCACTTTATGAATTCTTTAGCTTTACACCAATAGACGGCTACCTTGTTACATTTTATTTCCAAGCATAAGAAAGTGGAGAATTATAATGTATTATGTTCATTGAAATTAAACAGATGATTCAAAACCAAAGGTTCTGCTTAGATAATGTGGATTCTCATTTGGCATGTGCGAAAATTGTTTCGATAAGTGATTCTGCCTCTAGTGATCTCAGAGATCCTCTCGATGACAGTGATCAAGAACCGACTATAATATCCTCTGATCATGACTAAAGATGGTGGGTTTCATGTCATTTTTTCATAATTTTTGTTGAAACATTCTTCAAGTATGGTCTCTTCATGGTGGTTCTCATCATCTTTTGGCTCAAAAGTTTATTATACTTGATTATGTTGTCCTTTGACAATATTAATTATTATGAGGCTAGTTATCTTGTCTCGTTTTCCATTTTTTGGATATCACAGTGTCGTAGTTGGTTTTATTGTTCTTTCCACGAACTTATGGATGAGCTTGAGTTCTTAGATGACCTCAAGATTGTGTTTTGCTATGCTGCAACCATGGATTTCAACAAAGTGTCTAGAAGTTACTTGTGTCTCCAATTTAGTTCTTTTCTTCTTCAGTGTTTTAAGATGGAAGAAACTTTGTTTAATTATCCATATCTAGATCATTTTATGGTCCACATACACTAAGGTCAATATCGTCACTCCTATAATTGGTTTTGTGTCTATGCTAGCCTCCTTTGTGTTAGGTATCCTGGGATGGTATTTCTATATTTGTCTTTGGGCATCTATTGTCTCAAGAGATATTATGACTCTGTTGTTTCCTTTGGGTGCTTGCATTGTTCCAAACGCGTGAGGAATCTCTTGGCACTGAAATTTTTGTTAACAAAGGTGTTCTATGGCCTACAAAGTTCTTTTATGTTCTAGGTGTGTTATAGCTACTTATTGTTGGTTTTAAAGTGTAAGGGAATGGTTGCTATTATGTAGAACTCCTATTCTGGGAAGATATATAGCCTTGTTGCAATTTTAATGAAGAATTGGAGATGTCAGGACTTGGTTGCTATTTAGATTTTAGTTGGGTGATATTCATATTTTAAGTCTCAAGTTCTTAGATATGAGCAACATGGTCAGTGTTATCCTCGTGTTTTGTTCTCATTTGGGTTATGTCTTAGTGATGCAGCTGGTTGGAAAATGACCTATGGAAGCTCTATTTCATTGTATGCTAATGATTAGAGGACTATGGCTTTATTTTATGTGAGCATTTAGGATCTTTTATTTCTTTAAGTTCTACTCGGGTGATTTTGGAAATAAAAGCCATGTAGTATTTTTATTTTTTAATGAATACAAAGTGTTGCAATTTGATATATATGTATATATATACATAATATATATTATATATATATATATATATATATATATATATATATATATATATATATATATATATATATATATATATATATATATATATATATTATATCAAATTGCAACACTTTGTATTTCTTTGTGGAGCTAAGAATCTATATAGGAGGGTTAAAATCATGGATAATTTAGAGCACAACACTATTAATGGATTTGTAAGTGTCATTGTCTTTAATGGAATCTTTCTGCCCATGATACCACAAATCAACTGAGAGTATCCTCTTACATGAAAATTTTAAAGAAAAAATTATTCATAGCTTTAGAAGGCTACGCGTTAGCATAAGTTCCCATCTATGCATTTTGGACATTTTTATTTTCCTGTAACAGGATAAAAAACATGTGTAAAGAAATGGACCCTTTTCTTTTAATTTCTAATTTTGTTAAGATATGTTGATTTTGATGTAGAAAGCTTTAATGTCAAATCATGTAAGGTTTAAGACCTTATTGTTACAATTCCATTCAAAATTTGAATTTAAAATAAATTTCTTAATAATTTTGGTTCGATAGCTTCCCACATATGACATACATTATTTTTTACGTAATTGAGAGTTAAAAAATGTGATTAAATGAACTCTTTCTATGATTTCCTTACACATGAATTTCATAATATCATTATCAAAATAGGGATCATATTTTTATTTCAATTGCAATAGCTTTTCAAAAAAGAGAAAGTAATTAAAATGGGTTAAGAAGAAAAAATTTTAAAAGGGAAAGATGTGAATTGTTATAAGATATTGTAATTAAAATTAACAAAATAAGGATGGGTTTTGAAATTATATTTATCTAAGTGCATTGTTTCCTTCTTAAATGGTCTTAAATTGTTTATGCTTATATGTAGAATATCGTTAATATGCATTCTTATTTTGTTGTTCAACTATTTTTTGTTAAAAATTAGCTAAAAAATAATCCAAACTCTATAAATTGAATGAATCATCAATCACATTTTATCCTCCTTCATATAACAAACTCATTTGTAAATTTTGAGAAACCCATCTGTGGGATTCCTATAAGGAAGTTTCTTAAGAAGATCCATTCTCTATTCATTGCACTTGGTAAGCTGAAACTTGATGAGAATCCTCAAATCAATGAAAAGTGATTTTGTAGGCCAAACAAGATTTATGATAACCATTCAAACATTCACTAAGTTAAAAAACAAATTTAAGAAAATGACTTTCTTTTGTATTAAAATCTTGTTATGTTCATATCATACAACAAGTTAATACAATGAATAGACTAATAGCTATAAAACTAGTACTTCAAAGAGATCCAAGATTTCAAAATTGCTAATTATTAATTAATATGTTCTTATTATCCTAATGATAAACAATTAAAACCACTTGTAGTATCTCCTAACATATCGAGCTAACAAAAATACTACTTTTCAAAAAATTAAAAACTTGAGCCATTTTCAAGTCATGCTCATTAAGGGCTTCTTCTTTCATGTCATAATGAAGGTTCAAATTTCTATCTACAATTCCCATCTCCGCTTTGCCTTGATCTTCTTGAACATACTCATTTTTCACCACAATTCAAATAGAAACAATGAACACATTAAAAGTCACAATCAAGAAGTATGAGTGTTATCTGTGTAAGCTTCTTAATTTTCTTTCTTTGATGAGCCAAGGTCTTGGTTATTTATAAGTCCCTTGAATTATTATCTTCAATTTGGGTGGACATTTGATTGTTGGAGAATTTTTTTATAGATTTTAGTGACATGATGTTAACATATTTAGTGAGGTATTTTCAAATTAGAGGTCTCATATTTGGACATAATGTTCAAAATTTCCATGACCTACCATTATTTACCAATTCTTGTAATTGTTTCTATAACAGTAGATTGAGAAAATTCCTTCTCCAAATTCAAGATGGATCAATGAGAGACAACAAACTCAAACCAAAGATAGGCCAAAGGATCGAGGAGAACATAAGAAGCTAGTATTGGGAATATCCAACCTCATCAGAAGAATCATGCCAATTTTATGTATTATTTCATTCATAAATGATATCTCAAGTAACACATTGGTTTGTTTCTTGTGAAAGAAATTTTAGATATTTGGTAAATATAAAGAGTTTGAAGCTCTCATAGAGAACCATAAAGAGAAGAAAATAAATGTGTTGAGGACAAATGGTGGCGATTTTTATGAAATGAGTTCATGGATTTTGTAAAAAGCATTTTATATCAAGGAAAAAGACTAGTCCATATAGATCCCAACAAAATGGAGATACAAAAGGAATGAATATGATTGTTATGGAAAAGGAAAGTATGTGCTCAATGGTGCAGGGTTATCACATCAATTTTGGGTAGAGGCATTGGGTACCACATGCTACCTGGGAAATTGATCATTAATATCAACATTGGTAGATAAACCATTGCACGAGGCATGGAGTAGTAAAACCCCACACTTAAACATATTAATTTTCTTTTTTTTTCTTTTATAATTCTTATTTTCTCTTTCAAATGGAAAATAGGAGTAAGATGGATAATAAAGATAAAAAAGTGTATATTTATTTCTTCACAAATATGGTATAAAAGGTTATAAAATTTGGAACCCAATAATAAAGAATATTATTTACAATTTATTTGTATTAATTAGAAATGTTAAAGTTGTTCCCAAGTAGGAAATCCAAAATCAGAGATAATAGAGGTTGAGTTGGAGGGTGAAGAATCCAACTCAACAAAATAAGATGCACTAGAAGAGGAATAATCTCATACTCCAAACTTGAAAAGATTGATTTTGAGATAGAAGGAACAAAAGAAGTATCTCCCACTTGTTTTTTATTCTATTTTTATTTCCATTACTGATAATGCTACTATAAATATTAGGAAGGTAGTGGTTTTACAAGATAGTAGACTCTAGAAGAAGGGGGTGGTTGAAGAAATGGATGTCTTAGATTAAAATTGTGACCTGGGATCTACTTGATTTGTTAGTTAGAAGAAAACCTATTGGTATAAAATGGGTCTTTAAGATGAAGTTGAATGCATAAGATAAGGTGTACATGTACACATATTTCCTAGTAGCAAAGGGATATTTCCAGGTGGAGAGAATTGAGTTTTGTGAGATTATTTTCTCCTATGGAAAAATTATCTTCTGTTATATTTATTTTCCCTATCTCTATTTCTTTTGATATTAAAGTGGATCAAATGGATGTGCTGATGATATCCTATTGAAGATCTTGAAGAAGAAATGTATATTAAATAAGTAAAAGGTTTTGCATTGAAGGGAAAGGAGTTGGTTTTCAAGTTGAAGAAGTCCCTATATGGACTATAACAATAACCAAGAATATGGTATCAAAAGTTTAATACATACATATTGGGACTTGTTTTCTCAAGAAATAAATATAATTATTGTGTGTATTCTAACCATGTTGGTGATCATTTTATTTATCTGAATTTTCATTTTGATGATGTGTTATTGACTGCAAACAACAAGGAAATCATCAAGGATGTCAAGGCTTAGTTTCCTTCATCTTTTAGATAGTACAAAATCTGGACCTTTTTTAGATAGTGCAAGTTTCCCCATAGATTATGATGTTTCTTGCATTTCCATCAATGTTTATCCTTTCAATCTTACCAATCACATCATACAATGGATCTTCATGTTCTAATGAAGTGGTTGAAACTTCATGGGGGAGGGTGAAATAGTGCTTCAAAATAATATTTTAGAGATTGATCCAAGAAAGGGATACCCCTTTCAAGATGTGTAATCTCATTATCAAATTCATGATATGTCTTTACATCAAATCTATCTAGATGATCAAGTTGTTACTCAATTTTCTTGACATTTTTGGAAGATTCAAGAAACATTTAATTGCGGGAAAGATTGGACTTCTTATAGGCATCATCATTAAGATGATGTGCCTTGGTCATATTTGAGTTCCTCAAGAAGATGCACTTCAGACTCCTTGCATCAAGCTTGTTTCTTTGTTGATTAGGAATCAAGGCATAATATATGAACCAAAGACCTTGAGATGCCTCACCAAAAGAATATAGCCATGCCACATTTCGTAAGGAGTAATTATTCCAAAAGCATGAGATCAACATTTTTTTTCACACATATTGCACATAGAATTGCATCATCCCAATTGCCAAAACATCAAATTTTCATTTTTTAAAAACATCATGGAACAAACCATGTTTATAGTAGTCATGTTCATTCTTTCAACAATTCTAGTATGTTGAGGATTGTGTGGAATTATATTTTGATGTTGAATCTTGTGTTGGTGAAGATAATTTTCAAATTTATTAGGTATATATTCTCCTCCACTATTAGTATGAAGAGATTCAATATGTGATTATGCTTCATTTTGGATACATACATGAAAATTTTTAAAAGTTGTGGAAATTTGTGATTTATCTTTTAACAAGTACAATAAACACATCCTAGTGTAACCATCAATAAAAAACATGATATGTTTATTTCCAGTAGGAGATGTAACAACATTGGGGCCACAACAAACAATAATGTATCAATTCAATTTTTCTACATTCTCTAGAAGTGGATTCATGGAAGGGTTCTTTGTTGTGTTTTCCAAGGATACAAGAATCACATTGTTTCAATTCTCTAGGAATAGTGGGAAAACTAGAAACACCATCCTTTTTCAATAAACCAATGATATCTTGATTAATACATTCAAATATAACATTCCATAGAAGATTATATGGAAATGTACCTTCATTATAGTGAGAGAGGTATGTCGAATTTATGTGCATGAGCATATGCCCTTTTAACTTCAAAAAAATTTCATCCTCCACTCTAGTCATGAAAACAAATTTGTCAAAATCCTTTCTTATCTCAAACTTTTCATCAAATATATGATTGGAATGGCCTTGCTATTGAATGTGCACAAGGGACAATGAATTCCTTCATAAATTTGGAAGATAGGGCACATCTTGTAAAAGAAAATCTAGGAATCTATATAATTTAAGCTTAACAGTACCAAATCCTAAAGGTTTGAAACTTGATTGATATGAAAAATAAAATATATCATCTATATTGTTCAAATAAGTCTCTTTGGAAGGTCATATGGCACGTTTCACCTATATCAAGAAACCATGAATCTCTCCAAAAATAAAATGAAGTGTGAAATAAATATTTGATTACTCCAATATTGTAATGGTAAACAATGTAATGATTGTATTTAGATGGTATACCTTTCATAGGGTTTGATATTACCTTTATGTTATTCATGATCTTGCTTGCCCTTGATCTTCCCCAAAGGGATTCTACATGTCATTGCATCATGTCCATTTCTACCTCAATGAACATAATGCATATTAGATCTATCACATTGAATGTGTCCACCCCCACTTCTAGAATTCTTTATTCCATGTCCTCTTTTACTTCCATTTTCTCTAAAAGAATCATCTAATTGATTCTTCCCATTCAGAGAAAGGGATACAATATTTCCAATGGTATGTGTTTTCTTCATTTTTCTAGTGAATTTTTCACATTCTACAACCCTCTTCACCAAAGGTTCAAATGTGATGGACTTTATTTGACCATTAGCTTGCAGGGATTCAACATAGTGAGAATACGTAACATAGAGGGCCTTCATGAAGGTTGTGAGAGGAAGGTTTATCTTCACTTCAATGATCATCTTCACTTTAATTACGTATATACCATGCATGATAACATTAATATTTGAAGCTAAAGCCATGGGATCATCATCCTTCAACTCTAGGTCAAAGGTATTCACTAGTAGTTTTAGAAATTTCAGTTCTTAGTGTGAGTCATAAAAGTCCTTTAAGTTATCTAAAGCACCATAGGCATCTTTAATGCAAATAATATGATGATTCACCTCTTCACTTATTGTCATAGGAATTAGGGCATACACTTTTTTGTATTTGTTCTTCCATATGGTTAGCTCTTTGTCTAATATATGCTAGTTAGGTCCATTTTCCTCCTCACCTTTACCAGTGATAGCTTCTCCTCATAGATGCCACCCCATAAATAATTGAAGATGAGGGTGTGTTTGATATTTTTGGACCACTCTAAGTAGTTCTATTTTCTAGTAAGCAATGTTCCAATAATGGAGACGAGAGATTGCATTTTCTACAACTAGATATAGAAATATGAAAAATAATATTCCTTATGCATGAGGTTTCAACAATGTAGGCTATCTAGTAAGATGTTCAATGTCTAGTCCATGTTTATATATTAATCATTCACACAAAAAAGATGGTGTCTAACTCCATTATAAACAATAAAACAAAAATAATTTAGTTCAATATAATTTTCTAAGAAAAATATCCTGAAATCTACACATCCATTGCTTTTCAGGATTATGAAGACTTCAAAATAAACTTTTATTGATCAAGGCAAGAATAAATAAATTAAATACAAGAATATAGTCGATGATGGACCAAATATTAACACATCTCTTATTCTCAATTTTCCCTTAGGCACGTGTCATAGAATTTCTTTAGAGGGGACCAATTAGATCGAAGATGATGTCTTTTGAAATCCACTTTGATAAAATCCCCTCTAAATGTGGTTGTTTGAGGTATTGTCAAAGGAGGGTATAAACGAAGTATCTTGGTCACCTCTCTTCAAACATAAGCACCCACGGGCAAGAAAGTTTGAGAGAGGTTGTGGAGATGAAACAGGTTTGAGAGACGACTAAATTTTGATGATTAACTGTAAAACTCATGGAAAAGAATGAAGAGGCAGTGGATGGGTTAGAGAGGAAAAGAGAGGGTATGTAGAGAAATAATATAGTTAGATGGTATTAAATGGACTGAAGGGGAGGGCCAAATCAGAGAATGACAATAACAAACAAAGGTGTGAGGGCTTCCAGAGTCAGGAAACAAGTGTAGCCACTCTCTAATACTCCTAATGTGGAAACACAAACAAAAAGAGAAAGGATTTCTAATTCAATACCCCATCAAACTAGGCTAAATAGTGGATGTATCACACACGAAAGTGTTTGTTGACAAATACTGGGGTCCTATTGAGGTGCAAAACTTCGTTAACTATTTAGCATGGCTTGTGGGTTGTTCCATTAAGCTCAAGAATATAAGAGAAGTCCCTCTGACTCAACCCTAGCCCTCCTTGGTGATAGGTAGAAGGTCTACTGATTCTCCTGATACAAAAAAAGGATTTCTAACGTGGTACCAAGTGCTTGTGAAGACCTTTATGACTGAGATGTAGGAGAATAAACACTAATGTGTATTAAGGTTACCACATTTAGGATAAAAATGTATTAATATAGTCTTAGGACTACTTAGGAGTAGAGCTTACATTAACAAAGAGGAAAATATGATGGGAAGAGAGCAAGATATGCATTTTTGAATATATCATTTTTATATGAATCTTTCTCTTAACCCTGATGATGGATCCCATTTGGGATTCGAAACGTTTGTATAAAAATTCTCTTACTGTGGATTCTCCGATCAAAGATTCAAATAAACTCATTAAGAGTATATATGTCACCATCTAGGATTTGAACCCCCAGTGGGGAGGATAACAATTTTCCCTCACAACAGTTCGATCTAATACCAAATTGACAAAAATAATATGAGAGATTACCTTGAATCATAGGTATCATTTTTTTTCATCCACATATCCATTTCTCTTAGAGAAGGCCAAAGGCTTATAACCAATGAGACCCCAATCAACCAAACTCAAGGCTTTAAGTGTAAGAACTTGGGGCAAAAGCATTATTGAAGGTGTTAAAGTGAAATTTTTTACAAACTTTAATGATCTATGCTTATGGATTAACTTGTTGAGCATAAAATATAAGCTTGAATGTCTATTACATCTATAGGCAGAAGGGGATTTTTCCCTATTGGATTCATGTTCAAAAGGAATAAATCTGCTTTCAAACAAGCAATGAAGTTGAAAGCATTGAAGTTGAAGTTTTAGGCAAATGTGCCCAAAACAAATTATAATTAAAATATTTATTAATGACAAATTTAATGTGAATTAAATTTATACATTCAATGACATTTAAAATTTTTATAAATTGTTTATAATAATAACATAAAGCAATTTTTATGGAAAAATCTAATTATTGCATTTACTAAATTTTCATAATCATTTATTTATAAATAAATATAAATAATTTTGAAAATTTATTCTTCTTTTCAATTAAAATTGAAATATTTTTATAATACAAATAAGAATAATATAATAATAAATCAATTTAAAATTAAATACTCATTTTTAATATTAAAAATTAATAAATAAAAAAAAATATTAAATTTAAGAAATAGAAAAATAATTAATAATGTTAACATCATATATTAATAATAATGAGGAGGAGGAAGATCTCTAATAATTTTAATGATTATTCATGATGAAGTAAAATATGTTTGGTGGTTGAATTTTCCTTTATATAAATTATAAATTTTTTGGGCATTTTTCGTATTTATATATTGATGATAAATATTTTTAATCATCAAGTCAAATGTAACACTTTTCTATATTTGTTATTTTATTTAATTATCCAATACATTACTTTTTAGAAAAATAGAATGATCTAAATTGATAAAATCATTTTCTTTAAGTTTCATAAAGAAAGCGGGAAAATACGGCCAGTTTACTCGGAGTCTATGCTTCCCAAGCACGTCCCTTTTGAAGCCCAAGTCTTTGGTTGTTATTGTGTTTTCTCTAACCGCCATCAAAATTCAATTCAACTAAAGAGTCTATGCTCAAAATTCAATTCTCCTAAAAGTCTGAGTTGTCAAAGTCGGGTCAGACTCATAGAGTTATGGTAACATTGGATCATATTAAATTCGTATACATAAACATTGTGCAATTTTGAATGCAAGACTTCTCCAATGTCCTGTTGAATGTCAGTGACAATCAAATAAGTCAACGGAGAGATTTAGGGTATGTAACCGAAGAGCAATATAACATGAAATGCATCATGTGAGAGGAACCATGTGGTATTCATCTTTTACGTGGAAGGGTTTTTAAAAATTTTAACAGTTTTGTTAATATTGGATAATGAATAAGAATCACTTTTTCCTCATAGGAGGAAAAATGATTTACATAAAAGTAAGCAAACCCGTATATATGGCTTATGGGAGGAAAAATTATTCACATAGAAGTAAGTATAGGAGGAAAAATTATTCACATAGAATTAAGTGAGAGAAGAAACGGTGTTCTTGTTCTTCAACTTAAATTTACATTTAAAGTTCTTTTGAAATGTATGGATATGGGTTCTTATTTATACATTGAAGCTAAGCTTGTATCAGACACACAAGTGGAAATGACCAAGTCTTTTGCATGGGATCTTACGTGTTTGATTCAACCAAAAGGAGGATCAAATGCCCAAATATTTATAAGATGTAAATCTAAACGAAAGCTACACTCAACAATCAGTCATTTTTAGTCATTCTTGGGCATTAATCGGCCATAAACTTGTTTATTTAACATATTTGTAAGATTTTCAATTGCATGAAAGGATAGCCGACACCAGCACACACTTTCAATGAGAAAGCTTGCATGAATCTTGATTTAAGCAACTACATCTTTCACTAGCATGAGTGGCATGTAATTGGTATATGAACCATGTTTTCAAGTTTATTAAGTTTTCTAAATGTTGTTTTCTAATGTTTCTCGTTAAATTTACTTAGATGTTGGAGTTGACAAAATTTGGGTGATAAAACACCTCCTTTGCTCTCCCGTTGTTCCACCCAAACATTAATGTTGAGATAGCTAGATTGTGAGTGGAAAGGAAATAAGACCTCTCACCTCCGATCACTCCACCGCAACATCTCAATACCTTAGCATAAAAACTACACAAGAATGCAATGTGCATAAAATAAAGTGAAGAATGATAATAAAATTGTCAAGGAGTGATGGATCCTAATAACTTGGTGGAATATCTCCAAAAAAAGACTCGGAAACAACAGGTGGTCATCCCATAGAAAAGAAATGGAGAAATGTTAAGGAGCAATAAGGATGATGTAAAGAAAGGAGGGGAGAAGAAGGTAGTGTCATGGGGACAAGAAATATGGTGGTGGAAGGATGGTGGAGAGAATAAAAAAGGTGGATGCAATGGAATGTGACAATGAATCCAAAACTAATGGTGAAGAGATGAAGACTTCAATCAATAAAATTGAGCAATTATTCCTAGATATATCATTGAAAATGTTCATCCTTCCCAACTATTAGGTGATAAGAACCCAAATGTATACTCTATAATATATCCTATTAGAGTATTGTTTTCACATGTCATAAGAAGGTTTGTATCTTTGGTGAATAGAAAGGATATGATTTGAGGATAATAAGATTTGATAAAGCCCATTGAAATCAATTAAGATGACAACAAAATAATCTTGTGCATAGATATATGATAGGAGCTAAGATAACATTAAGTACCTACAATTTGGATATAATTAAAATTATAATCAACAAAACATAACTCGTAAACATCTACATAAAATACCAATGGATGCAAGATAACCAATTTTAAGAGTCCATCAAGGAAAAAAGAATCTTACATGTTATTTTATTGTCAAATCTCCTAAAATATTATAATGTTCCTAAAAACAAATACCATATTTATCATATTAAAACACTGTGCTACCAAATGATGATTCCCTTAGAGTCAAAGTCACCCCATGTTAAAATGTTGGAATGAATTCATTTGGCTAAGAATGAAGGAGAACTACATTGAAAACCAAAAGATTAGCCTTGACTAGTTTTGACTCCAAAGTTGGGATCATGTTCAAGGGATTTCCATTTTTGACATTGTTGGACGTACTATCACTACTTCCAACAACATGGTTCCTTCTAGCAAGACTAAGATAGTGGGAGCATTATAAATATTATTATATGAGTAGGAGGCCATTTAAAGTTCTTTGTTAGTTTTTTCATGAAGTTAGTGGCTAGGCATGACCAACTCAAAATGAATTCAACAAGAAATAATGAGGAAGAAATGTATTCCAAATAAAGAAAAAGTGCCTGCAACTACTTATGATCGTTAGAATCTTATCAAAATTCTTTCTTTCGATCTATTTAGATAAATATATAATTTTTCATTCCTTTACATTTTCAATTTAATTTTTAAAATTTTACAATTTACTTTTATTCATGATATAGTTTCATTTCTAAATCACATATTGAAAAAATTATTCAAATGAATTAACATTTATAAGCAATTTTCTTTTCATCATTTCGAATGTGATAACACTATCCATTTCTATATCTAAACTCCCATATCCCTTTCTTAATTACATGTACATATAACTAAATTTATATGTAAAAGTAACCAAACAAAAAAACAAAAACAAAAACCATCCCATACAAATTATTTTCATTTCTTCCCACCAAACTCACAAAACTCATACATACTAGGCATTTTCATTTTTTCTTTCATAAACGTTTATGAGTGCTTGATAAGGTATATCTACACATATATACCTATCATTCCATTTCGTTATCTCGATTTAAACATGCTAACATGTCTATCTCATATTCCTTACCCCATTTATTTTTTTCCACCTATAAATTTTGTTATGGTTGCTAAGTATTTTTATTTTAAAATAGGATTTTTAAATTTCAATTTA